>CAMAOC010000127.1:0-141000 GCA_945859555.1 Megachile ligniseca | reverse complement strand
AGCGATAATAATATTAGTAATAAGGATAATAATAATAGTTATAAGGATAAAGACAAGAGTAATAGGGATAGTAATAATACAATAAGCATAATAATAACAGTCATAGCGATAATAATAATAGTTATAGCGATAATAATAATAGTAATAAGGATAATAATAATAGTTATAAGGATAAAGACAAGGGTAATAGGGATAATAATAATAGTAGTAAGGATAATAATAATAGTTATAGCGATAATAATAATAGTAATAAGCATAATAATAATAGTTATAAGAATAGAGACAAGAGTAATAGGGATAGTAATAGTAGAATAAGCATAATAATAACAGTCATAGCGATAATAATAATAGTAGTATGGATAATAATAATAGTTATAGCGATAATAATAATAGTTAGAAGGATAGAGACAAGAGTAATAGGGATAGTGATAGTAGAATAAGGATAATAATAACAGTCATAGAAATATTAATAGTAATAAGGATAATAATAATAGTTATAGCGATAATAATAATAATAATAAGGGAAATAATAATAGAATAAGGATAATAATAACAGTCATAGCGATAATAATAATAGTTATAGCGATAATAATATTAGTAATAAGGATAATAATAATAGTTATAGCGATAATAATAATAGTAATAAGGATAATAATAATAGTTATAAGGATAAAGACAAGAATAATAGGGATAGTAATAATAGAATAAGGATAATAATAACAGTCATAGCGATAATAATAATAGTAATGAGGATAATAATAATAGTTATAAGGATAGAGACAAGAGTAATGGGGATAGTAATAATAGAATAAGGATAATAATAACAGTCATAGCGATAATAATAATAGTAATGAGGATAACAATAATAGTTATAGAGATAATAATACTAGTAATAAGGATAATAATAACAGTTATAATGATAATAATAATAGTAATAAGGGAAATAATAATAGTTATAAGGATAAAGACAAGAGTAATAGGGATAGTAATAATAGAATAAGTATAATAATAACAGTCATAGCGATAATAATAATAGTAATAAGGATAATAATAATAGTAATAAGGATAATAATAATAGTTATAAGGATAAAGACAAGAATAATAGGGATAGTAATAATAGAATAAGGATAATAATAACAGTCATAGCGATAATAATAATAGTAATGAGGATAATAATAATAGTTATAAGGATAAAGACAAGAGTAATAGGGATAGTAATAATAGAATAAGGATAATAATAACAGTCATAGCGATAATAATAATAATAATAAGGGAAATAATAATAGAATAAGGATAATAATAATAGTTATAAGGATAAAGACAAGAGTAATAGGGATATTAATAATAAAATAAGGATAATAATAACAGTCATAGCGATAATAATAATAGTATTAAGGATAATAATAATAGTTATAGTGCTAATAATAATAGTAATAAGCATAATAATAATAGTTATAAGGATAAAGAGAAGAGTAATAGGGATAGTAATAATAGAATAAGGATAATAACAACAGTCATAGCGATAATAATATTAGTAATAAGGATAATAATAATAGTTATAAGGATAAAGACAAGAGTAATAGGGATAGTAATAATACAATAAGCATAATAATAACAGTCATAGCGATAATAATAATAGTTATAGCGATAATAATAATAGTAATAAGGATAATAATAATAGTTATAAGGATAAAGACAAGGGTAATAGGGATAGTAATAATAGAATAAGGATAATAATAACAGTCATAGCGATAATAATAATAGTAATGAGGATAATAATAATAGTTATAAGGATAGAGACAAGAGTAATAGGGATAGTAATAATAGAATAAGGATAATAATAACAGTCAAAGCGATAATAATAATAGTAGTAAGGATAATAATAATAGTTATAGCGATAATAATAATAGTAATAAGCATAATAATAATAGTTATAAGAATAGAGACAAGAGTAATAGGGATAGTAATAGTAGAATAAGCATAATAATAACAGTCATAGCGATAATAATAATAGTAGTATGGATAATAATAATAGTTATAGCGATAATAATAATAGTAATAAGGATAATAATAATAGCTATAAGGATAGAGACAAGAGTAATAGGGATAGTGATAGTAGAATAAGGATAATAATAACAGTCATAGCGATATTAATAATAATAAGGATAATAATAATAGTTATAGCGATAATAATAATAATAATAAGGGAAATAATAATAGAATAAGGATAATAATAACAGTCATAGCGATAATAATAATAGTTATAGCGATAATAATATTAGTAATAAGGATAATAATAATAGTTATAAGGATAAAGACAAGAGTAATAGGGATAGTAATAATACAATAAGCATAATAATAACAGTCATAGCGATAATAATAATAGTTATAGCGATAATAATAATAGTAATAAGGATAATAATAATAGTTATAAGGATAAAGACAAGGGTAATAGGGATAGTAATAATAGAATAAGGATAATAATAACAGTCATAGCGATAATAATAATAGTAATGAGGATAATAATAATAGTTATAGCGATAATAATAATACTGACAAGGATAATAATAATAGTTATAAGGATAAAGACAAGAGCAATAGAGATAGTAATAATAGAATAAGGATAATAATAACAGTCATTGCGATAATAATAATAGTAATAAGGATAATAATAATAGTTATAGTGCTAATAATAATAGTAATAAGCATAATAATAATAGTTAAAAGGATAGAGACAAGAGTAATAGGGATAGTGATAGTAGAATAAGGATAATAATAACAGTCATAGAAATATTAATAGTAATAAGGATAATAATAATAGTTATAGCGATAATAATAATAATAATAAGGGAAATAATAATAGAATAAGGATAATAATAACAGTCATAGCGATAATAATAATAGTAATGAGGATAATAATAATAGTTATAAGGATAGAGACAAGAGTAATAGGGATAGTAATAATAGAATAAGGATAATAATAACAGTCATAGCGATAATAATAATAGTAATGAGGATAACAATAATAGTTATAGAGATAATAATACTAGTAATAAGGATAATAATAACAGTTATAATGATAATAATAATAGTAATAAGGGAAATAATAATAGTTATAAGGATAAAGACAAGAGTAATAGGGATAGTAATAATAGAATAAGTATAATAATAACAGTCATAGCGATAATAATAATAGTAATAAGGATAATAATAATAGTAATAAGGATAATAATAATAGTTATAAGGATAAAGACAAGAATAATAGGGATAGTAATAATAGAATAAGGATAATAATAACAGTCATAGCGATAATAATAATAGTAATGAGGATAATAATAATAGTTATAAGGATAAAGACATGAGTAATAGGGATAGTAATAATAGAATAAGGATAATAATAACAGTCATAGCGATAATAATAATAATAATAAGGGAAATAATAATAGAATAAGGATAATAATAATAGTTATAAGGATAAAGACAAGAGTAATAGGGATATTAATAATACAATAAGCATAATAATAACAGTCATAGCGATAATAATAATAGTTATAGCGATAATAATAATAGTAATAAGGATAATAATAATAGTTATAAGGATAAAGACAAGGGTAATAGGGATAGTAATAATAGAATAAGGATAATAATAACAGTCATAGCGATAATAATAATAGTAATGAGGATAATAATAATAGTTATAAGGATAGAGACAAGAGTAATAGGGATAGTAATAATAGAATAAGGATAATAATAACAGTCATAGCGATAATAATAATAGTAGTAAGGATAATAATAATAGTTATAGCGATAATAATAATAGTAATAAGCATAATAATAATAGTTATAAGAATAGAGACAAGAGTAATAGGGATAGTAATAGTAGAATAAGCATAATAATAACAGTCATAGCGATAATAATAATAGTAGTATGGATAATAATAATAGTTATAGCGATAATAATAATAGTTAGAAGGATAGAGACAAGAGTAATAGGGATAGTGATAGTAGAATAAGGATAATAATAACAGTCATAGAAATATTAATAGTAATAAGGATAATAATAATAGTTATAGCGATAATAATAATAATAATAAGGGAAATAATAATAGAATAAGGATAATAATAACAGTCATAGCGATAATAATAATAGTTATAGCGATAATAATATTAGTAATAAGGATAATAATAATAGTTATAGCGATAATAATAATAGTAATAAGGATAATAATAATAGTTATAAGGATAAAGACAAGAATAATAGGGATAGTAATAATAGAATAAGGATAATAATAACAGTCATAGCGATAATAATAATAGTAATGAGGATAATAATAATAGTTATAAGGATAGAGACAAGAGTAATGGGGATAGTAATAATAGAATAAGGATAATAATAACAGTCATAGCGATAATAATAATAGTAATGAGGATAACAATAATAGTTATAGAGATAATAATACTAGTAATAAGGATAATAATAACAGTTATAATGATAATAATAATAGTAATAAGGGAAATAATAATAGTTATAAGGATAAAGACAAGAGTAATAGGGATAGTAATAATAGAATAAGTATAATAATAACAGTCATAGCGATAATAATAATAGTAATAAGGATAATAATAATAGTAATAAGGATAATAATAATAGTTATAAGGATAAAGACAAGAATAATAGGGATAGTAATAATAGAATAAGGATAATAATAACAGTCATAGCGATAATAATAATAGTAATGAGGATAATAATAATAGTTATAAGGATAAAGACAAGAGTAATAGGGATAGTAATAATAGAATAAGGATAATAATAACAGTCATAGCGATAATAATAATAATAATAAGGGAAATAATAATAGAATAAGGATAATAATAATAGTTATAAGGATAAAGACAAGAGTAATAGGGATATTAATAATAAAATAAGGATAATAATAACAGTCATAGCGATAATAATAATAGTATTAAGGATAATAATAATAGTTATAGTGCTAATAATAATAGTAATAAGCATAATAATAATAGTTATAAGGATAAAGAGAAGAGTAATAGGGATAGTAATAATAGAATAAGGATAATAACAACAGTCATAGCGATAATAATATTAGTAATAAGGATAATAATAATAGTTATAAGGATAAAGACAAGAGTAATAGGGATAGTAATAATACAATAAGCATAATAATAACAGTCATAGCGATAATAATAATAGTTATAGCGATAATAATAATAGTAATAAGGATAATAATAATAGTTATAAGGATAAAGACAAGGGTAATAGGGATAGTAATAATAGAATAAGGATAATAATAACAGTCATAGCGATAATAATAATAGTAATGAGGATAATAATAATAGTTATAAGGATAGAGACAAGAGTAATAGGGATAGTAATAATAGAATAAGGATAATAATAACAGTCAAAGCGATAATAATAATAGTAGTAAGGATAATAATAATAGTTATAGCGATAATAATAATAGTAATAAGCATAATAATAATAGTTATAAGAATAGAGACAAGAGTAATAGGGATAGTAATAGTAGAATAAGCATAATAATAACAGTCATAGCGATAATAATAATAGTAGTATGGATAATAATAATAGTTATAGCGATAATAATAATAGTTAGAAGGATAGAGACAAGAGTAATAGGGATAGTGATAGTAGAATAAGGATAATAATAACAGTCATAGAAATATTAATAGTAATAAGGATAATAATAATAGTTATAGCGATAATAATAATAATAATAAGGGAAATAATAATAGAATAAGGATAATAATAACAGTCATAGCGATAATAATAATAGTTATAGCGATAATAATATTAGTAATAAGGATAATAATAATAGTTATAGCGATAATAATAATAGTAATAAGGATAATAATAATAGTTATAAGGATAAAGACAAGAATAATAGGGATAGTAATAATAGAATAAGGATAATAATAACAGTCATAGCGATAATAATAATAGTAATGAGGATAATAATAATAGTTATAAGGATAGAGACAAGAGTAATGGGGATAGTAATAATAGAATAAGGATAATAATAACAGTCATAGCGATAATAATAATAGTAATGAGGATAACAATAATAGTTATAGAGATAATAATACTAGTAATAAGGATAATAATAACAGTTATAATGATAATAATAATAGTAATAAGGGAAATAATAATAGTTATAAGGATAAAGACAAGAGTAATAGGGATAGTAATAATAGAATAAGTATAATAATAACAGTCATAGCGATAATAATAATAGTAATAAGGATAATAATAATAGTAATAAGGATAATAATAATAGTTATAAGGATAAAGACAAGAATAATAGGGATAGTAATAATAGAATAAGGATAATAATAACAGTCATAGCGATAATAATAATAGTAATGAGGATAATAATAATAGTTATAAGGATAAAGACAAGAGTAATAGGGATAGTAATAATAGAATAAGGATAATAATAACAGTCATAGCGATAATAATAATAATAATAAGGGAAATAATAATAGAATAAGGATAATAATAATAGTTATAAGGATAAAGACAAGAGTAATAGGGATATTAATAATAAAATAAGGATAATAATAACAGTCATAGCGATAATAATAATAGTATTAAGGATAATAATAATAGTTATAGTGCTAATAATAATAGTAATAAGCATAATAATAATAGTTATAAGGATAAAGAGAAGAGTAATAGGGATAGTAATAATAGAATAAGGATAATAACAACAGTCATAGCGATAATAATATTAGTAATAAGGATAATAATAATAGTTATAAGGATAAAGACAAGAGTAATAGGGATAGTAATAATACAATAAGCATAATAATAACAGTCATAGCGATAATAATAATAGTTATAGCGATAATAATAATAGTAATAAGGATAATAATAATAGTTATAAGGATAAAGACAAGGGTAATAGGGATAGTAATAATAGAATAAGGATAATAATAACAGTCATAGCGATAATAATAATAGTAATGAGGATAATAATAATAGTTATAAGGATAGAGACAAGAGTAATAGGGATAGTAATAATAGAATAAGGATAATAATAACAGTCAAAGCGATAATAATAATAGTAGTAAGGATAATAATAATAGTTATAGCGATAATAATAATAGTAATAAGCATAATAATAATAGTTATAAGAATAGAGACAAGAGTAATAGGGATAGTAATAGTAGAATAAGCATAATAATAACAGTCATAGCGATAATAATAATAGTAGTATGGATAATAATAATAGTTATAGCGATAATAATAATAGTAATAAGCATAATAATAATAGTTAGAAGGATAGAGACAAGAGTAATAGGGATAGTGATAGTAGAATAAGGATAATAATAACAGTCATAGAAATATTAATAGTAATAAGGATAATAATAATAGTTATAGCGATAATAATAATAATAATAAGGGAAATAATAATAGAATAATGATAATAATAACAGTCATAGCGATAATAATAATAGTTATAGCGATAATAATAATAGTAATAAGGATAATAATAATAGCTATAAGGATGGAGACAAGAGTAATAGGGATAGTGATAGTAGAATAAGGATAATAATAACAGTCATAGCGATATTAATAATAATAAGGATAATAATAATAGTTATAGCTATAATAATAATAATAATAAGGGAAATAATAATAGAATAAGGATAATAATAACAGTCATAGCGATAATAATAATAGTTATAGCGATAATAATATTAGTAATAAGGATAATAATAATAGTTATAGCGATAATAATAATAGTAATAAGGATAATAATAATAGTTATAAGGATAAAGACAAGAATAATAGGGATAGTAATAATAGAATAAGGATAATAATAACAGTCATAGCGATAATAATAATAGTAATGAGGATAATAATAATAGTTATAAGGATAGAGACAAGAGTAATAGGGATAGTAATAATAGAATAAGGATAATAATAACAGTCATAGCGATAATAATAATAGTAATGAGGATAACAATAATAGTTATAGAGATAATAATACTAGTAATAAGGATAATAATAACAGTTATAATGATAATAATAATAGTAATAAGGGAAATAATAATAGTTATAAGGATAAAGACAAGAGTAATAGGGATAGTAATAATAGAATAAGTATAATAATAACAGTCATAGCGATAATAATAATAGTAGTAAGGATAATAATAATAGTTATAGCGATAATAATAATAGTAATAAGCATAATAATAATAGTTATAAGAATAGAGACAAGAGTAATAGGGATAGTAATAGTAGAATAAGCATAATAATAACAGTCATAGCGATAATAATAATAGTAGTATGGATAATAATAATAGTTATAGCGATAATAATAATAGTAATAAGCATAATAATAATAGTTAGAAGGATAGAGACAAGAGTAATAGGGATAGTGATAGTAGAATAAGGATAATAATAACAGTCATAGAAATATTAATAGTAATAAGGATAATAATAATAGTTATAGCGATAATAATAATAATAATAAGGGAAATAATAATAGAATAATGATAATAATAACAGTCATAGCGATAATAATAATAGTTATAGAGATAATAATACTAGTAATAAGGATAATAATAACAGTTATAATGATAATAATAATAGTAATAAGGGAAATAATAATAGTTATAAGGATAAAGACAAGAGTAATAGGGATAGTAATAATAGAATAAGTATAATAATAACAGTCATAGCGATAATAATAATAGTAATAAGGATAATAATAATAGTAATAAGGATAATAATAATAGTTATAAGGATAAAGACAAGAATAATAGAGATAGTAATAATAGAATAAGGATAATAATAACAGTCATAGCGATAATAATAATAGTATTAAGGATAATAATAATAGTTATAGTGCTAATAATAATAGTAATAAGCATAATAATAATAGTTATAAGGATAAAGAGAAGAGTAATAGGGATAGTAATAATAGAATAAGGATAATAACAACAGTCATAGCGATAATAATATTAGTAATAAGGATAATAATAATAGTTATAAGGATAAAGAAAAGAATAATAGGGATAGTAATAATAGAATAAGGATAATAATAACAGTCATAGCGATAATAATAATAGTAATGAGGATAATAATAATAGTTATAAGGATAGAGACAAGAGTAATAGGGATAGTAATAATAGAATAAGGATAATAATAACAGTCATAGCGATAATAATAATAGTAATGAGGATAACAATAATAGTTATAGAGATAATAATACTAGTAATAAGGATAATAATAACAGTTATAATGATAATAATAATAGTAATAAGGGAAATAATAATAGTTATAAGGATAAAGACAAGAGTAATAGGGATAGTAATAATAGAATAAGTATAATAATAACAGTCATAGCGATAATAATAATAGTAATAAGGATAATAATAATAGTAATAAGCATAATAATAATAGTTATAAGGATAAAGAGAAGAGTAATAGGGATAGTAATAATAGAATAAGGATAATAACAACAGTCATAGCGATAATAATATTAGTAATAAGGATAATAATAATAGTTATAAGGATAAAGACAAGAGTAATAGGGATAGTAATAATACAATAAGCATAATAATAACAGTCATAGCGATAATAATAATAGTTATAGCGATAATAATAATAGTAATAAGGATAATAATAATAGTTATAAGGATAAAGACAAGGGTAATAGGGATAGTAATAATAGAATAAGGATAATAATAACAGTCATAGCGATAATAATAATAGTAATGAGGATAATAATAATAGTTATAAGGATAGAGACAAGAGTAATAGGGATAGTAATAATAGAATAAGGATAATAATAACAGTCATAGCGATAATAATAATAGTAGTAAGGATAATAATAATAGTTATAGCGATAATAATAATAGTAATAAGCATAATAATAATAGTTATAAGAATAGAGACAAGAGTAATAGGGATAGTAATAGTAGAATAAGCATAATAATAACAGTCATAGCGATAATAATAATAGTAGTATGGATAATAATAATAGTTATAGCGATAATAATAATAGTTAGAAGGATAGAGACAAGAGTAATAGGGATAGTGATAGTAGAATAAGGATAATAATAACAGTCATAGAAATATTAATAGTAATAAGGATAATAATAATAGTTATAGCGATAATAATAATAATAATAAGGGAAATAATAATAGAATAAGGATAATAATAACAGTCATAGCGATAATAATAATAGTTATAGCGATAATAATATTAGTAATAAGGATAATAATAATAGTTATAGCGATAATAATAATAGTAATAAGGATAATAATAATAGTTATAAGGATAAAGACAAGAATAATAGGGATAGTAATAATAGTAATAAGGATAATAATAATAGTTATAAGGATAAAGACAAGAATAATAGGGATAGTAATAATAGAATAAGGATAATAATAACAGTCATAGCGATAATAATAATAGTAATGAGGATAATAATAATAGTTATAAGGATAAAGACAAGAGTAATAGGGATAGTAATAATAGAATAAGGATAATAATAACAGTCATAGCGATAATAATAATAATAATAAGGGAAATAATAATAGAATAAGGATAATAATAATAGTTATAAGGATAAAGACAAGAGTAATAGGGATATTAATAATAAAATAAGGATAATAATAACAGTCATAGCGATAATAATAATAGTATTAAGGATAATAATAATAGTTATAGTGCTAATAATAATAGTAATAAGCATAATAATAATAGTTATAAGGATAAAGAGAAGAGTAATAGGGATAGTAATAATAGAATAAGGATAATAACAACAGTCATAGCGATAATAATATTAGTAATAAGGATAATAATAATAGTTATAAGGATAAAGACAAGAGTAATAGGGATAGTAATAATACAATAAGCATAATAATAACAGTCATAGCGATAATAATAATAGTTATAGCGATAATAATAATAGTAATAAGGATAATAATAATAGTTATAAGGATAAAGACAAGGGTAATAGGGATAGTAATAATAGAATAAGGATAATAATAACAGTCATAGCGATAATAATAATAGTAATGAGGATAATAATAATAGTTATAAGGATAGAGACAAGAGTAATAGGGATAGTAATAATAGAATAAGGATAATAATAACAGTCAAAGCGATAATAATAATAGTAGTAAGGATAATAATAATAGTTATAGCGATAATAATAATAGTAATAAGCATAATAATAATAGTTATAAGAATAGAGACAAGAGTAATAGGGATAGTAATAGTAGAATAAGCATAATAATAACAGTCATAGCGATAATAATAATAGTAGTATGGATAATAATAATAGTTATAGCGATAATAATAATAGTAATAAGCATAATAATAATAGTTAGAAGGATAGAGACAAGAGTAATAGGGATAGTGATAGTAGAATAAGGATAATAATAACAGTCATAGAAATATTAATAGTAATAAGGATAATAATAATAGTTATAGCGATAATAATAATAATAATAAGGGAAATAATAATAGAATAATGATAATAATAACAGTCATAGCGATAATAATAATAGTTATAGCGATAATAATAATAGTAATAAGGATAATAATAATAGCTATAAGGATGGAGACAAGAGTAATAGGGATAGTGATAGTAGAATAAGGATAATAATAACAGTCATAGCGATATTAATAATAATAAGGATAATAATAATAGTTATAGCTATAATAATAATAATAATAAGGGAAATAATAATAGAATAAGGATAATAATAACAGTCATAGCGATAATAATAATAGTTATAGCGATAATAATATTAGTAATAAGGATAATAATAATAGTTATAGCGATAATAATAATAGTAATAAGGATAATAATAATAGTTATAAGGATAAAGACAAGAATAATAGGGATAGTAATAATAGAATAAGGATAATAATAACAGTCATAGCGATAATAATAATAGTAATGAGGATAATAATAATAGTTATAAGGATAGAGACAAGAGTAATAGGGATAGTAATAATAGAATAAGGATAATAATAACAGTCATAGCGATAATAATAATAGTAATGAGGATAACAATAATAGTTATAGAGATAATAATACTAGTAATAAGGATAATAATAACAGTTATAATGATAATAATAATAGTAATAAGGGAAATAATAATAGTTATAAGGATAAAGACAAGAGTAATAGGGATAGTAATAATAGAATAAGTATAATAATAACAGTCATAGCGATAATAATAATAGTAGTAAGGATAATAATAATAGTTATAGCGATAATAATAATAGTAATAAGCATAATAATAATAGTTATAAGAATAGAGACAAGAGTAATAGGGATAGTAATAGTAGAATAAGCATAATAATAACAGTCATAGCGATAATAATAATAGTAGTATGGATAATAATAATAGTTATAGCGATAATAATAATAGTAATAAGCATAATAATAATAGTTAGAAGGATAGAGACAAGAGTAATAGGGATAGTGATAGTAGAATAAGGATAATAATAACAGTCATAGAAATATTAATAGTAATAAGGATAATAATAATAGTTATAGCGATAATAATAATAATAATAAGGGAAATAATAATAGAATAATGATAATAATAACAGTCATAGCGATAATAATAATAGTTATAGAGATAATAATACTAGTAATAAGGATAATAATAACAGTTATAATGATAATAATAATAGTAATAAGGGAAATAATAATAGTTATAAGGATAAAGACAAGAGTAATAGGGATAGTAATAATAGAATAAGTATAATAATAACAGTCATAGCGATAATAATAATAGTAATAAGGATAATAATAATAGTAATAAGGATAATAATAATAGTTATAAGGATAAAGACAAGAATAATAGAGATAGTAATAATAGAATAAGGATAATAATAACAGTCATAGCGATAATAATAATAGTAATGAGGATAATAATAATAGTTATAAGGATAAAGACAAGAGTAATAGGGATAGTAATAATAGAATAAGGATAATAATAACAGTCATAGCGATAATAATAATAATAATAAGGGAAATAATAATAGAATAAGGATAATAATAATAGTTATAAGGATAAAGACAAGAGTAATAGGGATATTAATAATAAAATAAGGATAATAATAACAGTCATAGCGATAATAATAATAGTATTAAGGATAATAATAATAGTTATAGTGCTAATAATAATAGTAATAAGCATAATAATAATAGTTATAAGGATAAAGAGAAGAGTAATAGGGATAGTAATAATAGAATAAGGATAATAACAACAGTCATAGCGATAATAATATTAGTAATAAGGATAATAATAATAGTTATAAGGATAAAGACAAGAATAATAGGGATAGTAATAATAGAATAAGGATAATAATAACAGTCATAGCGATAATAATAATAGTAATGAGGATAATAATAATAGTTATAAGGATAGAGACAAGAGTAATAGGGATAGTAATAATAGAATAAGGATAATAATAACAGTCATAGCGATAATAATAATAGTAATGAGGATAACAATAATAGTTATAGAGATAATAATACTAGTAATAAGGATAATAATAACAGTTATAATGATAATAATAATAGTAATAAGGGAAATAATAATAGTTATAAGGATAAAGACAAGAGTAATAGGGATAGTAATAATAGAATAAGTATAATAATAACAGTCATAGCGATAATAATAATAGTAATAAGGATAATAATAATAGTAATAAGCATAATAATAATAGTTATAAGGATAAAGAGAAGAGTAATAGGGATAGTAATAATAGAATAAGGATAATAACAACAGTCATAGCGATAATAATATTAGTAATAAGGATAATAATAATAGTTATAAGGATAAAGACAAGAGTAATAGGGATAGTAATAATACAATAAGCATAATAATAACAGTCATAGCGATAATAATAATAGTTATAGCGATAATAATAATAGTAATAAGGATAATAATAATAGTTATAAGGATAAAGACAAGGGTAATAGGGATAGTAATAATAGAATAAGGATAATAATAACAGTCATAGCGATAATAATAATAGTAATGAGGATAATAATAATAGTTATAAGGATAGAGACAAGAGTAATAGGGATAGTAATAATAGAATAAGGATAATAATAACAGTCATAGCGATAATAATAATAGTAGTAAGGATAATAATAATAGTTATAGCGATAATAATAATAGTAATAAGCATAATAATAATAGTTATAAGAATAGAGACAAGAGTAATAGGGATAGTAATAGTAGAATAAGCATAATAATAACAGTCATAGCGATAATAATAATAGTAGTATGGATAATAATAATAGTTATAGCGATAATAATAATAGTAATAAGCATAATAATAATAGTTAGAAGGATAGAGACAAGAGTAATAGGGATAGTGATAGTAGAATAAGGATAATAATAACAGTCATAGAAATATTAATAGTAATAAGGATAATAATAATAGTTATAGCGATAATAATAATAATAATAAGGGAAATAATAATAGAATAAGGATAATAATAACAGTCATAGCGATAATAATAATAGTTATAGCGATAATAATATTAGTAATAAGGATAATAATAATAGTTATAGCGATAATAATAATAGTAATAAGGATAATAATAATAGTTATAAGGATAAAGACAAGAATAATAGGGATAGTAATAATAGAATAAGGATAATAACAACAGTCATAGCGATAATAATAATAGTAATGAGGATAATAATAATAGTTATAAGGATAGAGACAAGAGTAATAGGGATAGTAATAATAGAATAAGGATAATAATAACAGTCATAGCGATAATAATAATAGTAATGAGGATAACAATAATAGTTATAGAGATAATAATACTAGTAATAAGGATAATAATAACAGTTATAATGATAATAATAATAGTAATAAGGGAAATAATAATAGTTATAAGGATAAAGACAAGAGTAATAGGGATAGTAATAATAGAATAAGTATAATAATAACAGTCATAGCGATAATAATAATAGTAATAAGGATAATAATAATAGTTATAGCGATAATAATAATAATAATAAGGGAAATAATAATAGAATAATGATAATAATAACAGTCATAGCGATAATAATAATAGTTATAGCGATAATAATAATAGTAATAAGGATAATAATAATAGCTATAAGGATGGAGACAAGAGTAATAGGGATAGTGATAGTAGAATAAGGATAATAATAACAGTCATAGCGATATTAATAATAATAAGGATAATAATAATAGTTATAGCTATAATAATAATAATAATAAGGGAAATAATAATAGAATAAGGATAATAATAACAGTCATAGCGATAATAATAATAGTTATAGCGATAATAATATTAGTAATAAGGATAATAATAATAGTTATAGCGATAATAATAATAGTAATAAGGATAATAATAATAGTTATAAGGATAAAGACAAGAATAATAGGGATAGTAATAATAGAATAAGGATAATAATAACAGTCATAGCGATAATAATAATAGTAATGAGGATAATAATAATAGTTATAAGGATAGAGACAAGAGTAATAGGGATAGTAATAATAGAATAAGGATAATAATAACAGTCACAGCGATAATAATAATAGTAATGAGGATAACAATAATAGTTATAGAGATAATAATACTAGTAATAAGGATAATAATAACAGTTATAATGATAATAATAATAGTAATAAGGGAAATAATAATAGTTATAAGGATAAAGACAAGAGTAATAGGGATAGTAATAATAGAATAAGTATAATAATAACAGTCATAGCGATAATAATAATAGTAATAAGGATAATAATAATAGTTATAAGGATAAAGACAAGAGTAATAGGGATAGTAATAATAGAATAAGGATAATAATAACAGTCATAGCGATAATAATAATAATAATAAGGGAAATAATAATAGAATAAGGATAATAATAATAGTTATAAGGATAAAGACAAGAGTAATAGGGATATTAATAATAAAATAAGGATAATAATAACAGTCATAGCGATAATAATAATAGTATTAAGGATAATAATAATAGTTATAGTGCTAATAATAATAGTAATAAGCATAATAATAATAGTTATAAGGATAAAGAGAAGAGTAATAGGGATAGTAATAATAGAATAAGGATAATAACAACAGTCATAGCGATAATAATATTAGTAATAAGGATAATAATAATAGTTATAAGGATAAAGACAAGAGTAATAGGGATAGTAATAATACAATAAGCATAATAATAACAGTCATAGCGATAATAATAATAGTTATAGCGATAATAATAATAGTAATAAGGATAATAATAATAGTTATAAGGATAAAGACAAGGGTAATAGGGATAGTAATAATAGAATAAGTATAATAATAACAGTCATAGCGATAATAATAATAGTAATAAGGATAATAATAATAGTTATAAGGATAGAGACAGGAATAATAGGGATAGTCATAATAGAATAAGGATAATAATAACAGTCATAGCGATAATAAAAATAGTAATAAGGATAATAATAATAGTCATAACGATAATAATAATAGTAGTGAGGATAATAATAATAGTTATAAGGATAGAGCCAAGAGTAATAGGGATAGTAATAATAGAATAAGGATAATAATAACAGTCATAGCGATAATAATAATAGTAGTAAGGATAATAATAATAGTTATAGCGATAATAATAATAGTAATAAGCATAATAATAATAGTTATAAGAATAGAGACAAGAGTAATAGGGATAGTAATAGTAGAATAAGCATAATAATAACAGTCATAGCGATAATAATAATAGTAGTATGGATAATAATAATTGTTATAGCGATAATAATAATAGTAATAAGCATAATAATAGTAGTTAGAAGGATAGAGACAAGAGTAATAGGGATAGTGATAGTAGAATAAGGATAATAATAACAGTCCTAGAAATATTAATAGTAATAAGGATAATAATAATAGTTATAGCGATAATAATAATAATAATAAGGGAAATAATAATAGAATAATGATAATAATAACAGTCATAGCGATAATAATAATAGTTATAGCGATAATAATAATAGTAATAAGGATAATAATAATAGCTATAAGGATGGAGACAAGAGTAATAGGGATAGTGATAGTAGAATAAGGATAATAATAACAGTCATAGCGATATTAATAATAATAAGGATAATAATAATAGTTATAGCTATAATAATAATAATAATAAGGGAAATAATAATAGAATAAGGATAATAATAACAGTCATAGCGATAATAATAATAGTTATAGCGATAATAATAATAGTAGTATGGATAATAATAATAGTAATAAGCATAATAATAATAGTTAGAAGGATAGAGACAAGAGTAATAGGGATAGTGATAGTAGAATAAGGATAATCATAACAGTCATAGAAATATTAATAGTAATAAGGATAATAATAATAGTTATAGCGATAATAATAATAATAATAAGGGAAATAATAATAGAATAAGGATAATAATAACAGTCATAGCGATAATAATAATAGTTATAGCGATAATAATATTAGTAATAAGGATAATAATAATAGTTATAGCGATAATAATAATAGTAATAAGGATAATAATAATAGTTATAAGGATAAAGACAAGAGTAATAGGGATAGTAATAATAGAATAAGGATAATAATAACAGTCATAGCGATAATAATAATAGTAATGAGGATAATAATAATAGTTATAAGGATAGAGACAAGAGTAATAGGGATAGTAATAATAGAATAAGGATAATAATAACAGTCATAGCGATAATAATAATAGTAATGAGGATAATAATAATAGTTATAAGGATAGAGACAAGAGTAATAGGGATAGTAATAATAGAATAAGGATAATAATAACAGTCATAGCGATAATAATAATAGTAGTAAGGATAATAATAATAGTTATAGCGATAATAATAATAGTAATAAGCATAATAATAATAGTTATAAGAATAGAGACAAGAGTAATAGGGATAGTAATAGTAGAATAAGCATAATAATAACAGTCATAGCGATAATAATAATAGTAGTATGGATAATAATAATAGTTATAGCGATAATAATAATAGTAATAAGCATAATAATAATAGTTAGAAGGATAGAGACAAGAGTAATAGGGATAGTGATAGTAGAATAAGGATAATAATAACAGTCATAGAAATATTAATAGTAATAAGGATAATAATAATAGTTATAGCGATAATAATAATAATAATAAGGGAAATAATAATAGAATAAGGATAATAATAACAGTCATAGCGATAATAATAATAGTTATAGCGATAATAATATTAGTAATAAGGATAATAATAATAGTTATAGCGATAATAATAATAGTAATAAGGATAATAATAATAGTTATAAGGATAAAGACAAGAATAATAGGGATAGTAATAATAGAATAAGGATAATAATAACAGTCATAGCGATAATAATAATAGTAATGAGGATAATAATAATAGTTATAAGGATACAGACAAGAGTAATAGGGATAGTAATAATAGAATAAGGATAATAATAACAGTCATAGCGATAATAATAATAGTAATGAGGATAACAATAATAGTTATAGAGATAATAATACTAGTAATAAGGATAATAATAACAGTTATAATGATAATAATAATAGTTATAAGGATAAAGACAAGAGTAATAGGGATAGTAATAATAGAATAAGTATAATAATAACAGACATAGCGATAATAATAATAGTAATAAGGATAATAATAATAGTTATAAGGATAAAGACAAGAATAATAGGGATAGTAATAATAGAATAAGGATAATAATAACAGTCATAGCGATAATAATAATAGTAATGAGGATAATAATAATAGTTATAAGGATAAAGACAAGAGTAATAGGGATAGTAATAATAGAATAAGGATAATAATAACAGTCATAGCGATAATAATAATAATAATAAGGGAAATAATAATAGAATAAGGATAATAATAATAGTTATAAGGATAAAGACAAGAGTAATAGGGATATTAATAATAAAATAAGGATAATAATAACAGTCATAGCGATAATAATAATAGTATTAAGGATAATAATAATAGTTATAGTGCTAATAATAATAGTAATAAGCATAATAATAATAGTTATAAGGATAAAGAGAAGAGTAATAGGGATAGTAATAATAGAATAAGGATAATAACAACAGTCATAGCGATAATAATATTAGTAATAAGGATAATAATAATAGTTATAAGGATAAAGACAAGAGTAATAGGGATAGTAATAATACAATAAGCATAATAATAACAGTCATAGCGATAATAATAATAGTTATAGCGATAATAATAATAGTAATAAGGATAATAATAATAGTTATAAGGATAAAGACAAGGGTAATAGGGATAGTAATAATAGAATAAGGATAATAATAACAGTCATAGCGATAATAATAATAGTAATGAGGATAATAATAATAGTTATAAGGATAGAGACAAGAGTAATAGGGATAGTAATAATAGAATAAGGATAATAATAACAGTCATAGCGATAATAATAATAGTAGTAAGGATAATAATAATAGTTATAGCGATAATAATAATAGTAATAAGCATAATAATAATAGTTATAAGAATAGAGACAAGAGTAATAGGGATAGTAATAGTAGAATAAGCATAATAATAACAGTCATAGCGATAATAATAATAGTAGTATGGATAATAATAATAGTTATAGCGATAATAATAATAGTAATAAGCATAATAATAATAGTTAGAAGGATAGAGACAAGAGTAATAGGGATAGTGATAGTAGAATAAGGATAATAATAACAGTCATAGAAATATTAATAGTAATAAGGATAATAATAATAGTTATAGCGATAATAATAATAATAATAAGGGAAATAATAATAGAATAAGGATAATAATAACAGTCATAGCGATAATAATAATAGTTATAGCGATAATAATATTAGTAATAAGGATAATAATAATAGTTATAGCGATAATAATAATAGTAATAAGGATAATAATAATAGTTATAAGGATAAAGACAAGAGTAATAGGGATAGTAATAATAGAATAAGGATAATAATAACAGTCATAGCGATAATAATAATAGTAATGAGGATAATAATAATAGTTATAAGGATAGAGACAAGAGTAATAGGGATAGTAATAATAGAATAAGGATAATAATAACAGTCATAGCGATAATAATAATAGTAGTAAGGATAATAATAATAGTTATAGCGATAATAATAATAGTAATAAGCATAATAATAATAGTTATAAGAATAGAGACAAGAGTAATAGGGATAGTAATAGTAGAATAAGCATAATAATAACAGTCATAGCGATAATAATAATAGTAGTATGGATAATAATAATAGTTATAGCGATAATAATAATAGTAATAAGCATAATAATAATAGTTAGAAGGATAGAGACAAGAGTAATAGGGATAGTGATAGTAGAATAAGGATAATAATAACAGTCATAGAAATATTAATAGTAATAAGGATAATAATAATAGTTATAGCGATAATAATAATAATAATAAGGGAAATAATAATAGAATAAGGATAATAATAACAGTCAAAGCGATAATAATAATAGTTATAGCGATAATAATATTAGTAATAAGGATAATAATAATAGTTATAGCGATAATAATAATAGTAATAAGGATAATAATAATAGTTATAAGGATAAAGACAAGAATAATAGGGATAGTAATAATAGAATAAGGATAATAATAACAGTCATAGCGATAATAATAATAGTAATGAGGATAATAATAATAGTTATAAGGATACAGACAAGAGTAATAGGGATAGTAATAATAGAATAAGGATAATAATAACAGTCATAGCGATAATAATAATAATAATAAGGGAAATAATAATAGAATAAGGATAATAATAATAGTTATAAGGATAAAGACAAGAGTAATAGGGATATTAATAATAAAATAAGGATAATAATAACAGTCATAGCGATAATAATAATAGTTATAGCGATAATATTAATAGTAATAAGGATAATAATAATAGTTATAAGGATAAAGACAAGGGTAATAGGGATAGTAATAATAGAATAAGGATAATAATAGCAGTCATAGCGATAATAATAATAGTTATAGCGATAATAATATTAGTAATAAGGATAATAATAATAGTTATAGCGATAATAATAATAGTAATAAGGATAATAATAATAGTTATAAGGATAAAGACAAGAATAATAGGGATAGTAATAATAGAATGAGGATAATAATAACAGTCATAGCGATAATAATAATAGTAATGAGGATAATAATAATAGCTATAAGGATAAAGACAAGAGTAATAGGGATAGTAATAATAGAATAAGGATAATAATAACAGTCATAGCGAAAATAATAATAGTAATAAGGATAATAATAATAGTAATAAGGATAATAATAATAGTTATAAGGATAAAGAGAAGAGTAATAGGGATAGTAATAATAGAATAAGGATAACAATAACAGTCATTGCGATAATAATAATAGTAATAAGGATAATAATAATAGTTATAGCGATAATAATAATAGTAATAAGGATAATAATAATAGTTATAAGGATAAAGACAAGAGTAATGGGGATAGTAATAATAGAATAAGGATAATAATAACAGTCATAGCGATAATAATAATAGTAATGAGGATAATAATAATAGTTGAAAGGATAGAGACAAGAGTAATAGGGATAGTAATAATAGAATAAGTATAATAATAACAGTCATCGCGATAATAATAATAGTAATAAGGAAAATTATAATAGTTTTAGTGCTAATAATAATAGTAATAAGCATAACAATAATAGTTATAAGGATAAAGACAAGAGTAATAGGGATAGTAATAATAGAATAAGTATAATAATAACAGTCATAGCGATAATAATAATAGTAATAAGGATAATAATAATAGTTATAGTGCGAATAATAATAGTAATAAGGATAAACATAATAGTTATAGTGCTAATAATACTAGTAATAAGGATAATAATAACAGTTATAGCGATAATAATAAAAGTAATAAGGGAAATAATAATAAATATCAGGATAAAGACAAGAGTAATAGGCATAGTAATAATGGAAGAAGTATAATACTAACAGTCATTGCGATAATAATAATAGAAATACGGATAATAATAATAGTTATAGTGGTAATAATAATATTAATAAGCATAATAATAATAGTTATAAGGATAGAGACAAGAGTAATACGGATAGTAATAATAGAATAAGGATAATAATAACAGTCATAGCGATAATAATAATAGTAATGAGGATAACAATAATAGTTATAGAGATAATAATACTAGTAATAAGGATAATAATAACAGTTATAATGATAATAATAATAGTAATAAGGGAAATAATAATAGTTATAAGGATAAAAACAAGAGTAATAGGGATAGTAATAATAGAATAAGGATAATAATAACAGTCATAGCGATAATAATAATAGTAGTAAGGATAATAATAATAGTTATAGCGGTAATAATAATAGTAATAAGCATAATAATAATAGTTATAAGAATAGAGACAAGAGTAATAGGGATAGTAATAGTAGAATAAGCATAATAATAACAGTCATAGCGATAATAATAATGGTAATAAGGATAATAATAATAGTTATAGTGCTAGTAATAATAGAATACGGATAATAATAACAGTCATAGCGATAATAATAATAATAGCTATAGTGCTAATAATAATAGTAATAAGGATAATAATAACAGTTATAGCAATAATAATAATAGTAATAAGGATAATAATAATAGTTATAGTGCGAATAATAATAGTAATAAGGGAAATAATAATAATTATCAGGATAAAGACAAGAATAATAGGGATAGTAATAATAGAATAAGGATAATAATAACAGCCATAGCGATAATAATAATAGTAATGAGGATAATAATAATAGTTATAAGGATAGAGACAAGAGTAATAGGGATAGTAATAATAGAATAAGTATAATAATAACAGTCATAGCGATAATAATAATAGTAATAAGGATAATAATAATAGTTTTAGTGCTAATAATAATAGTAATAAGCATAACAATAATAGTTATAAGGATAAAGACATGAGTAATAGGGATAGTAATAATAGAATAAGGATAATAATAACAGTCATAGCGATAATAATAATAGTAATGAGGATAACAATAATAGTTATAGAGATAATAATACTAGTAATAAGGATAATAATAACAGTTATAATGATAATAATAATAGTAATAAGGGAAATAATAATAGTTATAAGGATAAAGACAAGAGTAATAGGGATAGTAATAATAGAATAAGTATAATAATAACAGTCATAGCGATAATAATAATAGTAATAAGGATAATAATAATAGTTATAAGGATAATAATAATAGTTATAAGGATAAAGAGAAGAGTAATAGGGATCGTAATAATAGAATAAGGATAATAATAACAGTCATAGCGATAACAATAATAGTAGTAAGGATAATAATAATAGTTATAGCGATAATAATAATAGTAATAAGGATAGAGACAAGAGTAATAGGGATAGTGATAGTAATAGTAATAAGGATAATAATAATAGAATAAGGATAATAATAACAGTCATAGCGATAATAATAATAGTTATAGCGATAATAATATTAGTAATAAGGACAATAATAATAGTTATAAGGATAGAGATAAGAGTAATAGGGATAGTAATAATAGAATAAGTATAATAATAACAGTCATAGCGATAATAATAATAGTAATAAGAATAATAATAATAGTTTTAGTGCCAATAATAATAGTAATAAGCATAACAATAACAGTTATAAGGATAAAGAGAAGAGTAATAGAGATAGTAATAACAGAATAAGTATAATAATAACAGTCGCAGCGATAATAATAATAATAGTAATAAGGATAATAATAATAGTTATAGTGCGAATAATAATAGTAATAAGGATATACATAATAGTTATAGTGCTGATAATACTAGTAATAAGGATAATAATAACAGATATAGCAATAATAATAATAGTAATAAGGGAAATAATAATAATTATCAGGATAAAGACAAGAGTAATAGGGATAGTAATAATAGAATAAGTATAATAATAACAGTCATAGCGATAATAATAATAGTAGTAAGGATAATAATAATAGTTATAGCGATAATAATAATAGTAATAAGCATAATAATAATAGTTATAAGGATAGAGACAAGAGTAATAGGGATAGTAATAATAGTAATAAGGATAATAATAATAGTTATAAGGATAATAATAATAGTTATTAGGATAAAGACAAGAGTAATAGGGATAGTAATAATAGAATAAGTGTAATAATACCAGTCATAGCGATAATAATAATAGTAATAAGGATAATAATAACAGTTATAGTGCTAGTAATAACAGTAATAAGGATAATAATAACAGTTATAGCGATAATAATAATAGTAATAAGGGAAGTAATAATAGTTATAAGGATAAAGACAATAGTAACAGGGATAGTAATAATACAATAAGGATAATAATAACAGTCATAGCGATAATAATAATAGTTATAGCGATAATAATAATAGTTATAAGGATAAAGACAAGAGTAATAGGGATAGTAATAATAGAATAAGGATAATAATAACAGTCATAGCGATAATAATAATAGTAATAAGAATAATAATAATAGTTTTAGTGCCAATAATAATAGTAATAAGCATAACAATAACAGTTATAAGGATAAAGAGAAGAGTAATAGAGATAGTAATAACAGAATAAGTATAATAATAACAGTCGCAGCGATAATAATAATAATAGTAATAAGGATAATAATAATAGTTATAGTGCGAATAATAATAGTAATAAGGATATACATAATAGTTATAGTGCTGATAATACTAGTAATAAGGATAATAATAACAGTTATAGCAATAATAATAATAGTAATAAGGGAAATAATAATAATTATCAGGATAAAGACAAGAGTAATAGGGATAGTAATAATAGAATAAGTATAATAATAACAGTCATAGCGATAATAATAATAGTAGTAAGGATAATAATAATAGTTATAGCGATAATAATAATAGTAATAAGCATAATAATAATAGTTATAAGGATAGAGACAAGAGTAATAGGGATAGTAATAATAGTAATAAGGATAATAATAATAGTTATAAGGATAATAATAATAGTTATTAGGATAAAGACAAGAGTAATAGGGATAGTAATAATAGAATAAGTGTAATAATACCAGTCATAGCGATAATAATAATAGTAATAAGGATAATAATAACAGTTATAGTGCTAGTAATAACAGTAATAAGGATAATAATAACAGTTATAGCGATAATAATAATAGTAATAAGGGAAGTAATAATAGTTATAAGGATAAAGACAATAGTAACAGGGATAGTAATAATACAATAAGGATAATAATAACAGTCATAGCGATAATAATAATAGTTATAGCGATAATAATAATAGTTATAAGGATAAAGACAAGAGTAATAGGGATAGTAATAATAGAATAAGGATAATAATAACAGTCATAGCGATAATAATAATAGTTATAAGGATAGAGACAAGAGTAATAGGGATAGTAATAATAGAATAAGTATAATAATAACAGTCATAGCGATAATAATAATAGTAATAAGGATAATAATAATAGTTTTAGTGCTAATAATAATTGTAATAAGCATAACAATAATAGTTATAAGGATAAAGAGAAGAGTAATAGAGATAGTAATAACAGAATAAGTATAATAATAACAGTAATAAGGGAAATAATAATAATTATCAGGATAAAGACAAGAGTAATAGGGATAGTAATAATAGAATAAGTATAATAATAACAGTCATAGCGATAGTAATAATAGTAATAAGGATAATAATAACAGTTATAGTGCTAGTAATAATAGTAATAAGGATAATAATAATAGTTATAGCGATAATAATAATAGTAATAAGGGAAATAATAATAGTTATAAGGATAAAGACAAAAGTAATAGGGATAGTAATAATAGAATTAGTATAATAATTACAGCTTTAGCGATAATAATAATAGTAATAAGGATAATAATAATAGTTATAGCGATAATAATAATTCTAATAAGGGAAATAATAATAATTATCAGGATAAAGACAAGAGTAATAGGGATATTAATAATAGAATAAGGATAATAATAACAGTCCTAGCGATAATAATAATAGTAATGAGGATAACAATAATAGTTATAGAGATAATAATAGTAGTAATAAGGATAATAATAATAGTTATAATGATAATAATAATAGTAATGAGGGAAATAATAATAGTTATAAGCATAAAGACAAGAGTAAAAGGGATAGTAATAATAGAATAAGTGTAATAATAACAGTCATAGCGATAATAATAATATTAGTAAGGATAATAATAACAGTTATAGCGATAATAATAATAGTAATAAGCATAATAATAATAGTTGTAAGGATAAAGACAAGAGTAATAGGGATATTAATAATACAATAAGGATAATAATAACAGTCATAGCGATAATAATAATAGTTATAAGGGTAAAGACAAGAGTAATAGGGATAGTAATAATAGAATAAGGATAATAATAACAGTCATAGCGATAATAATAATAGTAGTAAGGATAATAATAATAGTTATAGCGATAATAATAATAGTAATATGCATATTAATAATAGTTATAAGGATAGAGACAAGAGTAATAGGGATAGTAATAGTAGAATAAGGATAATAATAACAGTCATAGCGATAATAATAATAGTAGTAAGGATAATAATAACAGTTATAGCGATAATAATAATAGTAATAAGCATAATAATAATAGTTGTAAGGATAAAGACAAGAGTAATAGGAATATTAATAATACAATAAGGATAATAATAACAGTCATAGCGATAATAATAATAGTAATGATGATAACAATAATAGTTATAGAGATAATAATACTAGTAATAAGGATAATAATAACAGTTATAATGATAATAATAATAGTAATAAGGGAAATAATAATAGTTATAAGGATAAAGACAAGAGTAATAGGGATAGTAATAATAGAATAACGATAATAATAACAGTCATAGCGATAATAATAATCGTAGTAAGGATAATAATAATAGTTATAGCGATAATAATAATAGTAATAAGCATAATAATAAAAGTTATAAGGATAGAGACAAGAGTAATAGGGATAGTAATAGTAGAATAAGGATAATAATAACAGTCATAGCGATAATAATAATAGTAGTAAGGATAATAATAACAGTTATAGCGATAATAATAATAGTAATAAGCATAATAATAATAGTAGTAAGGATAATAATAATAGTTATAGCGATAATAGTAATAGTAATAAGCATAATAATAAAAGTTATAAGGATAGAGACAAGAGTAATAGGGATAGTAATAGTAGAATAAGGATAATAATAACAGTCATAGCGATAATAATAGTAATAAGGATAATAATAATAGTTATAGCGATAATAATAATAGTAATAAGGATAGAGACAAGAGTAGTAGGGATAGTAATAGTAGAATAAGGATAATAATAACAGTCATAGCGATAATATTAATAGTTATAGCGATAATAATAATAGTAATTAGCATAATAATAATAGTTATAAGGATAAAGACAAGAGTAATAGGGATATTAATAATAGAATAAGTATAATAACAACAGTCATAGCGATAATAATAATAGTAATAAGGATAATAATAATAGTTATAAGGATAAAGAGAAGAGTAATAGGGATAGTAATAATAGAATAAGGATAATAATAACAGTTATAGCAATAATAATAATAGTAATAAGGATAAACATAATAGTTATAGTGCTAGTAATAATAGTGATAAGGATAATAATAATAGTTATAGCGATAATAGTAATAGTAATAAGCATAATAATAAAAGTTATAAGGATAGAGACAAGAGTAATAGGGATAGTAATAGTAGAATAAGGATAATAATAACAGTCATAGCGATAATAATAGTAATAAGGATAATAATAATAGTTATAGCGATAATAATAATAGTAATAAGGATAGAGACAAGAGTAGTAGGGATAGTAATAGTAGAATAAGGATAATAATAACAGTCATAGCGATAATATTAATAGTTATAGCGATAATAATAATAGTAATTAGCATAATAATAATAGTTATAAGGATAAAGACAAGAGTAATAGGGATATTAATAATAGAATAAGTATAATAACAACAGTCATAGCGATAATAATAATAGTAATAAGGATAATAATAATAGTTATAAGGATAAAGAGAAGAGTAATAGGGATAGTAATAATAGAATAAGGATAATAATAACAGTTATAGCAATAATAATAATAGTAATAAGGATAAACATAATAGTTATAGTGCTAGTAATAATAGTGATAAGGATAATAATAATAGTTATAGCGATAATAATAATAGTAATGAGGATAACAATAATAGTTATAGAGATAATAATACTAGTAATAAGGATAATAATAACAGTTATAATGATAATAATAATAGTAATAAGGGAAATAATAATAATTATCAGGATAAAGACAAGAGTAATAGGGATAGTAATAATAGAATAAGTATAATAATAACAGTCATAGCGATAATAATAATAGTAATAAGGATAATAATAATAGTTATAGCGATAATAATAATAGTAATAAGCATATTAATAATAGTTATAAGGATAGAGACAAGAGTAATAGGGATAGTAATAGTAGAATAAGGATAATAATAACAGTCATAGCGATAATAATAATAGTAGTAAGGATAATAATAACAGTTATAGCGATAATAATAATAGTAATAAGCATAATAATAATAGTTGTAAGGATAAAGACAAGAGTAATAGGAATATTAATAATACAATAAGGATAATAATAACAGTCATAGCGATAATAATAATAGTTATAGTGATAATCATAGTTAGAAGGATAAAGACAAGACTAATATTGATAGTAATAATAGAATAAGGATAATAATAACAGTTATAGCGATAATAATAATTGTAATATGGGAAATAATAATAATTATCAGGATAAAGACAAGAGTAATAGGGATAGTAATAATACAATAAGGATAATAATAACAGTCATAGCGATAATAATAGTAATAAGGATAATAATAATAGTTATAGCGCTAATAATAATAGTAATAAGGATAAACATAATAGTTATAGTGCGAATAAAAATAGTAATAAGGATAAACATAATAGTTATAGTGCTAATAATATTAGTAATAAGGATAATAATAACAGTTATAGCGATAATAATAATTGTAATATGGGAAATAATAATAATTATCAGGATAAAGAGAAGAGTAATAGGGATAGTAATAATACAATAAGGATAATAATAACAGTCATAACGATAATAATAGTAATAAGGATAATAATAATAGTCATAGCGATAATAATAATAGTAATGAGGATAACAATAATAGTTATAGAGATAATAATACTTGTAATAAGGATAATAATAACAGTTATAATGATAATAATAATAGTAATAAGGGAAATAATAATAGTTATAAGGATAAAGACAAGAGTAATAGGGATAGTAATAATAGAATAAGGATAATAATAACAGTCGTAGCGATAATAATAATAGTAATAAGCATAATAATAATAGTTATAGTGCTAATAATAATAGTAATAAGCATAATAATAATAGTTATAGTGCTAGTAATAATAGTAATAAGGATAATAATAATAGTTATAGCGATAATAATAATAGTAATAAGCATAATAATAATAGTTATAAGGATAGAGACAAGAGTAATAATGATAGTAATAGTAGAATAAGGATAATAATAACAGTCATAGCGATAATAATAGTAATAAGGATAATAATAACAGTCATAGCGATAATAATAATAGTTATAGCGATAATAATAATAGTAATAAGGATAATAATAATAGCTATAAGGATAAAGACAAGTGTATTAGGGATAGTAATAATAGAATAAGTATAATAATAACAGTCATAGCGATAATAATAATAGTAATAAGGATAATAATAATAGTTGTAATGATAGAGACAGGAATAATAGGGATAGTCATAATAGAATAAGGATAATAATAACAGTCATAGCGATAATAAAAATAGTAATAAGGATAATAATAATAGTCATAACGATAATAATAATAGTTATAGCGATAATAATAATAGTAATAAGGATAAAGACAAGAGTAATAGGGATATTAATAATGCAATAAGGATAATAATAACAGTCATAGCGATAATAATAATAGTTATAGTGATAATCATAGTTATAAGGATAAAGACAAGACTAATAGGGATAGTAATAATAGAATAAGTATAATAATAACAGTCGTAGCGATAATAATAATAGTAATAAGCATAATAATAATAGTTATAGTGCTAATAATAATAGTAATAAGCATAATAATAATAGTTATAAGGATAGAGACAAGAGTAATAGGGATAGTAATTATAGAATACGTATAATAATAACAGTCATAGCGATAATAATAATAGTAATAAGGATAAAAATAATAGTTATAGCGATAATAATAATTGTAATAAGGGAAATAATAATAATTATCAGGATAAAGACAAGAGTAATAGGGATAGTAATAATAGAATAAGTATAATAATAACAGTCATAGCGATAATAATAATAGTAATAAGGATAATAATAATAGTTATAGGCATAGTAATAATAGTTATAAGGATAAAGACAAGAGTAATAGGGATAGTAATAATAGAATAACGATAATAATAACAGTCATAGCGATAATAATAATCGTAGTAAGGATAATAATAATAGTTATAAGGATAAAGACAAGAGTAATAGGGATAGTAATAATAGAATAAGTATAATAATAACAGTCGTAGCGATAATAATAATAGTAATAAGCATAATAATAATAGTTATAGTGCTAATAATAATAGTAATAAGGGAAATAATAATAGTTATAAGGATAAAGACAAAAGTAATAGGGATAGTAATAATACAATAAGCATAATAATAACAGTCATAGCGATAATAATAATAGTTATAGCGATAATAATAATAGTAATAAGCATAATAATAATAGTTATAAGGATAGAGACAGGAATAATAGGGATAGTCATAATAGAATAAGGATAATAATAACAGTCATAGCGATAATAAAAATAGTAATAAGGATAATAATAATAGTCATAACGATAATAATAATAGTTACAGCGATAATAATAATAGTAATAAGGATAATAATAATAGTTATAAGGATAAAGACAAGAGTAATAGGGATAGTAATAATACAATAAGGATAATAATAACAGTCATAGCGATAATGATAATAGTAGTAAGGATAATAATAATAGTTATAAGGATAAAGACAAGAGTAATAGGGATAGTAATAATAGAATAAGTAGAATAATAACAGTCATAGCGATAATAATAATAGTAATAAGGATAATAATAATAGTTATAGTGCGAATAATAATAGTAATAAGGATAAACATAATAGTTATAGTGCTAATAATACTAGTAATAAGGATAATAATAATAGTTATAGCGATAATAATAATAGTAATAAGGGAAATAATAATAGTTATAAGGATAAAGGCAAAAGTAATTGGGATAGTAATAATAGAATAAGTATAATAATAACAGTCATAGCGATAATAATAATAGTAATAAGGATAGTAATAATAGTTATAGTGCGAATAATAATAGTAATAAGGATAAACATAATATTTATAGTGCTAATAATACTAGTAATAAGGATAATAATAACAGTCATAGCGATAATAATAATAGTTATAGTGATAATCATAGTTATAAGGATAAACACAAGACTAATAGGGATAGTAATAATAGAATAAGTATAATAATAACAGTCATAGCGATAATAATAATAGTAATAAGGATAATAATAACAGGTATAGCGATAATAATAATAGTATTAATGATAATAATAACAGTTATAGCGATAATAATAATAGTAATAAGGATAATAATAATAGTTATAATCATAAAGACAAGGGCAATAGGGGTATTAATAATACAATAAGGATAATAATAACAGTCATAGCGATAATAATAATAGTTATAGTGATAATCATAGTTATAAGGATAAAGACAAGACTAATAGGGATAGTAATAATAGAATAAGTATAATAATAACAGTCGTAGCGATAATAATAATAGTAATAAGCATAATAATAATAGTTATAGTGCTAATAATAATAGTAATAAGCATAATAATAATAGTTATAGTGCTAGTAATAATAGTAATAAGGATAATAATAATAGTTATAGCGATCATAATAATAGTAATAAGCATAATAATAATAGTTATAAGGATAGAGACAACAGTAATAATGATAGTAATAGTAGAATAAGGATAATAATAACAGTCATAGCGACAATAATAGTAATAAGGATAATAATAACAGTCATAGCGATAATAATAATAGTTATAGCGATAATAATAATAGTAATAAGGATAATAATAATAGCTATAAGGATAAAGACAAGTGTATTAGGGATAGTAATAATAGAATAAGTATAATAATAACAGTCATAGCGATAATAATAATAGTAATAAGGATAATAATAATAGTCATAACGATAATAATAATAGTTATAGCGATAATAATAATAGTAATAAGGATAATAATAATAGTTATAAGGATAAAGACAAGAGTAATAGGGATAGTAATAATACAATAAGGATAATAATAACAGTCATAGCGATAATGATAATAGTAGTAAGGATAATAATAATAGTTATAAGGATAAAGACAAGAGTAATAGGGATAGTAATAATAGAATAAGTATAATAATAACAGTCATAGCGATAATAATAATAGTAATAAGGATAGTAATAATAGTTATAGTGCTAATAATAATAGTAATAAGCATAATAATAATAGTTATAGTGCTAGTAATAATAGTAATAAGGATAATAATAATAGTTATAGCGATAATAATAATAGTAATAAGCATTATAATAATAGTTATAAGGATAGAGACAAGAGTAATAATGATAGCAATAGTAGAATAAGGATAATAATAACAGTCATAGCGATAATAATAGTAATAAGGATAATAATAACAGTCATAGCGATAATAATAATAGTTATAGCGATAATAATAATAGTAATAAGGATAATAATAATAGCTATAAGGATAAAGACAAGTGTATTAGGGATAGTAATAATAGAATAAGTATAATAATAACAGTCATAGCGATAATAATAATAGTAATAAGGATAATAATAACAGGTATAGCGATAATAATAATAGTATTAATGATAATAATAACAGCTATAGCGATAATAATAATAGTAATAAGGATAATAATAATAGTTATAATCATAAAGACAAGGGCAATAGGGGTATTAATAATACAATAAGGATAATAATAACAGTCATAGCGATAATAATAATAGTTATAGTGATAATCATAGTTATAAGGATAAAGACAAGACTAATAGGGATAGTAATAATAGAATAAGTATAATAATAACAGTCGTAGCGATAATAATAATAGTAATAAGCATAATAATAATAGTTATAGTGCTAATAATAATAGTAATAAGCATAATAATAATAGTTATAGTGCTAGTAATAATAGTAATAAGGATAATAATAATAGTTATAGCGATAATAATAATAGTAATAAGCATAATAATAATAGTTATAAGGATAGAGACAAGAGTAATAATGATAGTAATAGTAGAATAAGGATAATAATAACAGTCATAGCGACAATAATAGTAATAAGGATAATAATAACAGTCATAGCGATAATAATAATAGTTATAGCGATAATAATAATAATAATAAGGATAATAATAATAGCTATAAGGATAAAGACAAGTGTATTAGGGATAGTAATAATAGAATAAGTATAATAATAACAGTCATACCGATAATAATAACAGTAATAAGGATAATAATAATAGTCATAACGATAATAATAATAGTTATAGCGATAATAATAATAGTAATAAGGATAATAATAATAGTTATAAGGATAAAGACAAGAGTAATAGGGATAGTAATAATACAATAAGGATAATAATAACAGTCATAGCGATAATGATAATAGTAGTAAGGATAATAATAATAGTTATAAGGATAAAGACAAGAGTAATAGGGATAGTAATAATAGAATAAGTATAATAATAACAGTCATAGCGATAATAATAATAGTAATAAGGATAGTAATAATAGTTATAGTGCGAATAATAATAGTAATAAGGATAAACATAATATTTATAGTGCTAATAATACTAGTAATAAGGATAATAATAACAGTCATAGCGATAATAATAATAGTTATAGTGATAATCATAGTTATAAGGATAAACACAAGACTAATAGGGATAGTAATAATAGAATAAGTATAATAATAACAGTTATAGCGATAATAATAATAGTAATAAGGATAATAATAACAGGTATAGCGATAATAATAATAGTATTAATGATAATAATAACAGTTATAGCGATAATAATAATAGTAATAAGGATAATAATAATAGTTATAATCATAAAGACAAGGGCAATAGGGATATTAATAATACAATAAGGATAATAATAACAGTGATAGCGATAATAATAATAGTTATAGTGATAATCATAGTTATAAGGATAAAGACAAGACTAATAGGGATAGTAATAATAGAATAAGTATAATAATAACAGTCGTCGCGATAATAATAATAGTAATAAGCATAATAATAATAGTTATAGTGCTAATAATAATAGTAATAAGCATAATAATAATAGTTATAGTGCTAGTAATAATAGTAATAAGGATAATAATAATAGTTATAGCGATAATAATAATAGTAATAAGCATAATAATAATAGTTATAAGGATAGAGACAAGAGTAATAATGATAGTAATAGTAGAATAAGGATAATAATAACAGTCATAGCGATAATAATAGTAATAAGGATAATAATAACAGTCATAGCGATAATAATAATAGTTATAGCGATAATAATAATAGTAATAAGGATAATAATAATAGTTATAAGGATAAAGACAAGTGTATTAGGGATAGTAATAATAGAATAAGTATAATAATAACAGTCATAGCGATAATAATAATAGTAATAAGGATAATAATAATAGTTATAAGGATAGAGACAGGAATAATAGGGATAGTCATAATAGAATAAGGATAATAATAACAGTCATAGCGATAATAAAAATAGTAATAAGGATAATAATAATAGTCATAACGATAATAATAATAGTTATAGCGATAATAATAATAGTAATAAGGATAAAGACAAGAGTAATAGGGATATTAATAATGCAATAAGGATAATAATAACAGTCATAGCGATAATAATAATAGTTATAGTGATAATCATAGTTATAAGGATAAAGACAAGACTAATAGGGATAGTAATAATAGAATAAGTATAATAATAACAGTCGTAGCGATAATAATAATAGTAATAAGCATAATAATAATAGTTATAGCGATAATAATAATAGTAATAAGGATAATAATAATAGTTATAAGGATAAAGACAAGAGTAGTAGGGATAGTAATAATAGAATAAGGATAATAATAACAGTCATAGCGATAATAATAATAGTAATGAGGATAATAATAATAGTTATAGCGATAATAATAATAGTAGTAAGGATAATAATAATAGTTATAAGGATAGAGACAAGAGTAATAGGGATAGTAATAATAGAATAAGGATAATAATAACAGTCATAGCGATAATAATAATAGTAGTAAGGATAATAATAACAGTTATAGCGATAATAATAATAGTAATAAGCATAATAATAATAGTTATAAGAATAGAGACAAGAGTAATAGGGATAGTAATAGTAGAATAAGCATAATAATAACAGTCATAGCGATAATAATAATAGTAATAAGGATAATAATAATAGTTATAGTGCTAGTAATAATAGTAATAAGGATAATAATAATAGTTATAGCGATAATAATAATAGTAATAAGGATAATAATAATAGTTATAGTGCGAATAATAATAGTAATAAGGATAATAATAATAGTTATACGGATAAAGAGAAGAGTAATAGGGATAGTAATAATAGAATAAGGGTAATAATAACAGTCATAGCGATAATAATAATAGTAGTAAGGATAATAATAATAGTTTTAGTGCTAATAACAATAGTAATAAGCATAACAATAATAGTAATAAGGATAAAGACAAGAGTAATAGGGATAGTAATAATAGAATAAGTATAATAATAACAGTCATACCGGTAATAATAACAGTAATAAGGATAATAATAATAGTTATAGTGCTAGTAATAATAGTAATAAGGATAATAATAATAGTTATAGCGATAATAATAATAGCAATAAGCGAAATAATAATAGTTATAAGGATAAAGACAAGAGTAATAGGGATAGTAATAATACAATAAGGATAATAATAACAGTCATAGCGATAATAATAATAGTAGTAATTATAATAATAATAGTTATAGCGATAAAAATAATAGTATTAAGCATAATAATAATAGTTATAAGGATAGAGACAGGAATAATAGGGATAGTCATAATAGAATAAGGATAATAATAACAGTCATAGCGATAATAAAAATAGTACTAAGGATAATAATAATAGTCATAACGATAATAATTATAGTTATAGCGATAATAATAATAGTAATAAGGATAATAATAATAGTTATAAGGATAAAGACAAGAGTAATAGGGATAGTAATAATAGAATAAGTATAATAATAACAGTCATAGCGATAATAATAATATTAATAAGGATAATAATAATAGTTACAGTGCTAGTAATAATAGTAATAAGGTTAATAATAATAGTTATAGCGATAATAATAATAGTAATAACGATAATACTAATAGTTATAAGGATAAAAAGAAGAGTAATAGGGATAGTAATAATAGAATAAGGATGATAATAACAGTCATAGCGATAATAATAATAGTAGTAAGGATAATAATAGTAGTTATAGCGATAATAATAATAGTAATAAGCATAATACTAATAGTTGTAAGGATAGAGACAAGAGTAATAGGGATAGTAATAGTAGAATAAGGATAATAATTACAGTAATAGCGATGATAATAGTAATAAGGATAATAATAATAGTTTTAGTGCTAATAATAATAGTAATAAGCATAACAATAATAGTTATAGCGATAATAATAATTGTAATAAGGGAAATAATAATAAATATCAGGATAAAGACAAGAGTAATAGGGATAGTAATAATAGAATAAGTATAATAATAACAGTCATAGCGATAATAATAATAGTAATAAGGATAATAATAATAGTTATAAGGATAATAATAATAGTAGTAAGGATAATAATAATAGTTATAGCGATAAAAATAATAGTAATAAGCATAATAATAATAGTTATAAGGATAGAGACAGGAATAACAGGGATAGTCATAATAGAATAAGGATAATAATAACAGTCATAGCGATAATAAAAATAGTAATAAGGATAATAATAATAGTCATAACGATAATAATAATAGTTATAGCGATAATAATAATAGTAATAAGGATAATAATAATAGTTATAAGGATAAAGACAAGAGTAATAGGGATAGTAATAATACAATAAGGATAATAATAACAGTCATAGCGATAATGATAATAGTAGTAAGGATAATAATAATAGTTATAAGGATAAAGACAAGAGTAATAGGGATAGTAATAATAGAATAAGTATAATAATAACAGTCGTAGCGATAATAATAATAGTAATAAGGATAATAATAATAGTTATAAGGATAGTAATAACAGTTATAAGGATAAAGAGAAGAGTAATAGGGATAGTAATAATAGAATAAGGATAATAATAACAGTCATAGCGATAATAATAATAGTAGTAAGGATAATAATAATAGTTATAGCGATAATAATAATAGTAATAAGCATATTAATAATAGTTATAAGGATAGAGACAAGAGTAATAGGGATAGTAATAGTAGAATAAGGATAATAATAACAGTCATAGCGATAATAATAATAGTAATAAGCATAATAATAATAGTTGTAAGGATAAAGACAAGAGTAATAGGAATATTAATAATACAATAAGGATAATAATAACAGTCATAGCGATAATAATAATAGTTATAGTGATAATCATAGTTATAAGGATAAAGACAAGACTAATATTGATAGTAATAATAGAATAAGGATAATAATAACAGTCATAGCGATAATAATAATAGTAATAACGATAATACTAATAGTTATAAGGATAAAAAGAAGAGTAATAGGGATAGTAATAATAGAATAAGGATGATAATAACAGTCATAGCGATAATAATAATAGTAGTAAGGATAATAATAGTAGTTATAGCGATAATAATAATAGTAATAAGCATAAAACTAATAGTTGTAAGGATAGAGACAAGAGTAATAGGGATAGTAATAGTAGAATAAGGATAATAATTACAGTAATAGCGATAATAATAGTAATAAGGATAATAATAATAGTTATAGCGATAATAATAATAGTAATAAGGATAATAACAATAGTTATAAGGATAGAGACAAGAGTAATAGGGATAGTAATAGTAGAATAAGGATAATAATAACAGTCATAGCGATAATAATAGTAATAAGGATAATAATAATAGTTATAGCGATAATAATAATAGTAATAAGGGAAATAATAATAGAATAAGGATAATAATAACAGTCATAGCGATAATAATAATAGTAGTATGGATAATAATAATAGTTATAGCGATAAAAATAATAGTAATAAGCATAATAATAATAGTTATAAGGATAGAGACAGGAATAATAGGGATAGTCATAATAGAAGAAGGATAATAATAACAGTCATAGCGATAATAAAAATAGTAATAAGGATAATAATAATAGTCATAACGATAATAATAATAGTTATAGCGATAATAATAATAGTAATAAGGATAATAATAATAGTTATAAGGATAAAGACAAGACTAATAGGGATAGTAATAATACAATAAGGATAATAATAACAGTCATAGCGATAATGATAATAGTAGTAAGGATAATAATAATAGTTATAAGGATAAAGACAAGAGTAATAGGGATAGTAATAATAGAATAAGTATAATAATAACAGTCATAGCGATAATAATAATAGTAATAAGGATAATAATAATAGTTACAGTGCTAGTAATAATAGTAATAAGGTTAATAATAATAGTTATAGCGATAATAATAATAGTAATAACGATAATACTAATAGTTATAAGGATAAAAAGAAGAGTAATAGGGATAGTAATAATAGAATAAGGATGATAATAACAGTCATAGCGATAATAATAATAGTAGTAAGGATAATAATAGTAGTTATAGCGATAATAATAATAGTAATAAGCATAATACTAATAGTTGTAAGGATAGAGACAAGAGTAATAGGGATAGTAATAGTAGAATAAGGATAATAATTACAGTAATAGCGATGATAATAGTAATAAGGATAATAATAATAGTTTTAGTGCTAATAATAATAGTAATAAGCATAACAATAATAGTTATAGCGATAATAATAATTGTAATAAGGGAAATAATAATAAATATCAGGATAAAGACAAGAGTAATAGGGATAGTAATAATAGAATAAGTATAATAATAACAGTCATAGCGATAATAATAATAGTAATAAGGATAATAATAATAGTTATAAGGATAATAATAATAGTAGTAAGGATAATAATAATAGTTATAGCGATAAAAATAATAGTAATAAGCATAATAATAATAGTTATAAGGATAGAGACAGGAATAACAGGGATAGTCATAATAGAATAAGGATAATAATAACAGTCATAGCGATAATAAAAATAGTACTAAGGATAATAATAATAGTCATAACGATAATAATTATAGTTATAGCGATAATAATAATAGTAATAAGGATAATAATAATAGTTATAAGGATAAAGACAAGAGTAATAGGGATAGTAATAATAGAATAAGTATAATAATAACAGTCATAGCGATAATAATAATATTAATAAGGATAATAATAATAGTTACAGTGCTAGTAATAATAGTAATAAGGTTAATAATAATAGTTATAGCGATAATAATAATAGTAATAACGATAATACTAATAGTTATAAGGATAAAAAGAAGAGTAATAGGGATAGTAATAATAGAATAAGGATGATAATAACAGTCATAGCGATAATAATAATAGTAGTAAGGATAATAATAGTAGTTATAGCGATAATAATAATAGTAATAAGCATAATACTAATAGTTGTAAGGATAGAGACAAGAGTAATAGGGATAGTAATAGTAGAATAAGGATAATAATTACAGTAATAGCGATGATAATAGTAATAAGGATAATAATAATAGTTTTAGTGCTAATAATAATAGTAATAAGCATAACAATAATAGTTATAGCGATAATAATAATTGTAATAAGGGAAATAATAATAAATATCAGGATAAAGACAAGAGTAATAGGGATAGTAATAATAGAATAAGTATAATAATAACAGTCATAGCGATAATAATAATAGTAATAAGGATAATAATAATAGTTATAAGGATAATAATAATAGTAGTAAGGATAATAATAATAGTTATAGCGATAAAAATAATAGTAATAAGCATAATAATAATAGTTATAAGGATAGAGACAGGAATAACAGGGATAGTCATAATAGAATAAGGATAATAATAACAGTCATAGCGATAATAAAAATAGTAATAAGGATAATAATAATAGTCATAACGATAATAATAATAGTTATAGCGATAATAATAATAGTAATAAGGATAATAATAATAGTTATAAGGATAAAGACAAGAGTAATAGGGATAGTAATAATACAATAAGGATAATAATAACAGTCATAGCGATAATGATAATAGTAGTAAGGATAATAATAATAGTTATAAGGATAAAGACAAGAGTAATAGGGATAGTAATAATAGAATAAGTATAATAATAACAGTCGTAGCGATAATAATAATAGTAATAAGGATAATAATAATAGTTATAAGGATAGTAATAACAGTTATAAGGATAAAGAGAAGAGTAATAGGGATAGTAATAATAGAATAAGGATAATAATAACAGTCATAGCGATAATAATAATATTAGTAAGGATAATAATAATAGTTATATGGGTAAAGACAAGAGTAATAGGGATAGTAATAATAGAATAAGGATAATAATAACAGTCATAGCGATAATAATAATAGTAGTAAGGATAATAATAATAGTTATAGCGATAATAATAATAGTAATAAGCATATTAATAATAGTTATAAGGATAGAGACAAGAGTAATAGGGATAGTAATAGTAGAATAAGGATAATAATAACAGTCATAGCGATAATAATAATAGTAATAAGCATAATAATAATAGTTGTAAGGATAAAGACAAGAGTAATAGGAATATTAATAATACAATAAGGATAATAATAACAGTCATAGCGATAATAATAATAGTTATAGTGATAATCATAGTTATAAGGATAAAGACAAGACTAATATTGATAGTAATAATAGAATAAGGATAATAATAACAGTCATAGCGATAATAATAATAGTAATAACGATAATACTAATAGTTATAAGGATAAAAAGAAGAGTAATAGGGATAGTAATAATAGAATAAGGATGATAATAACAGTCATAGCGATAATAATAATAGTAGTAAGGATAATAATAGTAGTTATAGCGATAATAATAATAGTAATAAGCATAAAACTAATAGTTGTAAGGATAGAGACAAGAGTAATAGGGATAGTAATAGTAGAATAAGGATAATAATTACAGTAATAGCGATAATAATAGTAATAAGGATAATAATAATAGTTATAGCGATAATAATAATAGTAATAACGATAATAACAATAGTTATAAGGATAGAGACAAGAGTAATAGGGATAGTAATAGTAGAATAAGGATAATAATAACAGTCATAGCGATAATAATAGTAATAAGGATAATAATAATAGTTATAGCGATAATAATAATAGTAATAAGGGAAATAATAATAGAATAAGGATAATAATAACAGTCATAGCGATAATAATAATAGTAGTATGGATAATAATAATAGTTATAGCGATAAAAATAATAGTAATAAGCATAATAATAATAGTTATAAGGATAGAGACAGGAATAATAGGGATAGTCATAATAGAAGAAGGATAATAATAACAGTCATAGCGATAATAAAAATAGTAATAAGGATAATAATAATAGTCATAACGATAATAATAATAGTTATAGCGATAATAATAATAGTAATAAGGATAATAATAATAGTTATAAGGATAAAGACAAGACTAATAGGGATAGTAATAATACAATAAGGATAATAATAACAGTCATAGCGATAATGATAATAGTAGTAAGGATAATAATAATAGTTATAAGGATAAAGACAAGAGTAATAGGGATAGTAATAATAGAATAAGTATAATAATAACAGTCATAGCGATAATAATAATAGTAATAAGGATAATAATAATAGTTACAGTGCTAGTAATAATAGTAATAAGGTTAATAATAATAGTTATAGCGATAATAATAATAGTAATAACGATAATACTAATAGTTATAAGGATAAAAAGAAGAGTAATAGGGATAGTAATAATAGAATAAGGATGATAATAACAGTCATAGCGATAATAATAATAGTAGTAAGGATAATAATAGTAGTTATAGCGATAATAATAATAGTAATAAGCATAATACTAATAGTTGTAAGGATAGAGACAAGAGTAATAGGGATAGTAATAGTAGAATAAGGATAATAATTACAGTAATAGCGATAATAGTAGTAATAAGGATAATAATAATAGTTATAGCGAAAATAATAATAGTAATAAGGATAATAATAATAGTTATAAGGATAGAGACAAGAGTAATAGGGATAGTAATAGTAGAATAAGGATAATAATAACAGTCATAGCGATAATAATAGTAATAAGGATAATAATAATAGTTATAGCGATAATAATAATAGTAATAAGGGAAATAATAATAGAATAAGGATAATAATAACAGTCATAGCGATAATAATAATAGTAGTATGGATAATAATAATAGTTATAGCGATAATAATAATAGTAATAAGGATAATAATAATAGTTTTAGTGCTAATAATAATAGTAATAAGCATAACAATAATAGTTATAGCGATAATAATAATTGTAATAAGGGAAATAATAATAAATATCAGGATAAAGACAAGAGTAATAGGGATAGTAATAATAGAATAAGTATAATAATAACAGTCATAGCGATAATAATAATAGTAATAAGGATAATAATAATAGTTATAATTATAATAATAATAGTTATAAGGATAAAGAGAAGAGTAATAGGGATAGTAATAATAGAATAAGGATAATAATAACAGTCATAGCGATAATAATAATAGTAGTAAGGATAATAATAATAGTAGTAAGGATAATGAAAATAGTTTTAGTGCTAATAACAATAGTAATAAGCATAACAATAATAGTTATAAGGATAAAGACAACAGTAATAGGGATAGTAATAATAGAATAAGTATAATAATAACAGTCATACCGGTAATAATAACAGTAATAAGGATAATAATAATAGTTATAGTGCTAGTAATAATAGTAATAAGGATAATAATAATAGTTATAGCGATAATAATAATAGCAATAAGCGAAATAATAATAGTTATAAGGATAAAGACAAGAGTAATAGGGATAGTAATAATACAATAAGGATAATAATAACAGTCATAGCGATAATAATAATAGTAGTAAGGATAATAATAATAGTTATAGCGATAAAAATAATAGTAATAAGCATAATAATAATAGTTATAAGGATAGAGACAAGAGTAATAATGATAGTAATATTAGAATAAGGATAATAATAACAGTCATAGCGATAATAATAGTAATAAGGATAATAATAACAGTCATAGCGATAATAATAATAGTTATAGTGCTAATAATAATAGTAATAAGCATAATAATAATAGTTATAAGGATAGAGACAGGAATAATAGGGATAGTCATAATAGAATAAGGATAATAATAACAGTCATAGCGATAATAAAAATAGTAATAAGGATAATAATAATAGTCATAACGATAATAATAATAGTTATAGCGATAATAATAATAGTAATAAGGATAATAATAATAGTTATAAGGATAAAGACAAGAGTAATAGGGATAGTAATAATACAATAAGGATAATAATAACAGTCATAGCGATAATGATAATAGTAGTAAGGATAATAATAATAGTTATAAGGATAAAGACAAGAGTAATAGGGATAGTAATAATAGAATAAGTATAATAATAACAGTCGTAGCGATAATAATAATAGTAATAAGGATAATAATAATAGTTATAAGGATAGTAATAACAGTTATAAGGATAAAGAGAAGAGTAATAGGGATAGTAATAATAGAATAAGGATAATAATAACAGTCATAGCGATAATAATAATATTAGTAAGGATAATAATAATAGTTATATGGGTAAAGACAAGAGTAATAGGGATAGTAATAATAGAATAAGGATAATAATAACAGTCATAGCGATAATAATAATAGTAGTAAGGATAATAATAATAGTTATAGCGATAATAATAATAGTAATAAGCATATTAATAATAGTTATAAGGATAGAGACAAGAGTAATAGGGATAGTAATAGTAGAATAAGGATAATAATAACAGTCATAGCGATAATAATAATAGTAGTAAGGATAATAATAACAGTTATAGCGATAATAATAATAGTAATAAGCATAATAATAATAGTTGTAAGGATAAAGACAAGAGTAATAGGAATATTAATAATACAATAAGGATAATAATAACAGTCATAGCGATAATAATAATAGTTATAGTGATAATCATAGTTATAAGGATAAAGACAAGACTAATATTGATAGTAATAATAGAATAAGGATAATAATAACAGTCATAGCGATAATAATAATAGTAATAACGATAATACTAATAGTTATAAGGATAAAAAGAAGAGTAATAGGGATAGTAATAATAGAATAAGGATGATAATAACAGTCATAGCGATAATAATAATAGTAGTAAGGATAATAATAGTAGTTATAGCGATAATAATAATAGTAATAAGCATAATACTAATAGTTGTAAGGATAGAGACAAGAGTAATAGGGATAGTAATAGTAGAATAAGGATAATAATTACAGTAATAGCGATAATAATAGTAATAAGGATAATAATAATAGTTATAGCGATAATAATAATAGTAATAAGGGAAATAATAATAGAATAAGGATAATAATAACAGTCATAGCGATAATAATAATAGTAGTATGGATAATAATAATAGTTATAGCGATAAAAATAATAGTAATAAGCATAATAATAATAGTTATAAGGATAGAGACAGGAATAATAGGGATAGTCATAATAGAAGAAGGATAATAATAACAGTCATAGCGATAATAAAAATAGTAATAAGGATAATAATAATAGTCATAACGATAATAATAATAGTTATAGCGATAATAATAATAGTAATAAGGATAATAATAATAGTTATTAGGATAAAGACAAGACTAATAGGGATAGTAATAATACAATAAGGATAATAATAACAGTCATAGCGATAATGATAATAGTAGTAAGGATAATAATAATAGTTATAAGGATAAAGACAAGAGTAATAGGGATAGTAATAATAGAATAAGTATAATAATAACAGTCATAGCGATAATAATAATAGTAATAAGGATAATAATAATAGTTACAGTGCTAGTAATAATAGTAATAAGGTTAATAATAATAGTTATAGCGATAATAATAATAGTAATAACGATAATACTAATAGTTATAAGTAAAAAGAAGAGTAATAGGGATAGTAATAATAGAATAAGGATGATAATAACAGTCATAGCGATAATAATAATAGTAGTAAGGATAATAATAGTAGTTATAGCGATAATAATAATAGTAATAAGCATAATACTAATAGTTGTAAGGATAGAGACAAGAGTAATAGGGATAGTAATAGTAGAATAAGGATAATAATTACAGTAATAGCGATAATAGTAGTAATAAGGATAATAATAATAGTTATAGCGATAATAATAATAGTAATAAGGATAATAATAATAGTTATAAGGATAGAGACAAGAGTAATAGGGATAGTAATAGTAGAATAAGGATAATAATAACAGTCATAGCGATAATAATAGTAATAAGGATAATAATAATAGTTATAGCGATAATAATAATAGTAATAAGGATAATAATAATAGTTTTAGTGCTAATAATAATAGTAATAAGCATAACAATAATAGTTATAGCGATAATAATAATTGTAATAAGGGAAATAATAATAAATATCAGGATAAAGACAAGAGTAATAGGGATAGTAATAATAGAATAAGTATAATAATAACAGTCATAGCGATAATAATAATAGTAATAAGGATAATAATAATAGTTATAAGGATAATAATAATAGTTATAAGGATAAAGAGAAGAGTAATAGGGATAGTAATAATAGAATAAGGATAATAATAACAGTCATAGCGATAATAAAAATAGTAATAAGGATAATAATAATAGTCATAACGATAATAATAATAGTTATAGCGATAATAATAATAGTAATAAGGATAATAATAATAGTTATAAGGATAAAGACAAGAGTAATAGGGATAGTAATAATGCAATAAGGATAATAATAACAGTCATAGCGATAATGATAATAGTAGTAAGGATAATAATAATAGTTATAAGGATAAAGACAAGAGTAATAGGGATAGTAATAATAGAATAAGTATAATAATAACAGTCATAGCGATAATAATAATAGTAATAAGGATAATAATAATAGTTATAGTGCGAATAATAATAGTAATAAGGATAAACATAATAGTTATAGTGCTAATAATACTAGTAATAAGGATAATAATAATAGTTATAGCGATAATAATAATAGTAATAAGGGAAATAATAATAGTTATAAGGATAAAGACAAAAGTAATAGGGATAGTAATAATACAATAAGCATAATAATAACAGTCATAGCGATAATAATAATAGTAGTAAGGATAATAATAATAGTTATAGCGATAATAATAATAGTAATAAGCATAATAATAATAGTTATAAGGATAGAGACAGGAATAATAGGGATAGTCATAATAGAAGAAGGATAATAATAACAGTCATAGCGATAATAAAAATAGTAATAAGGATAATAATAATAGTCATAACGATAATAATAATAGTTATAGCGATAATAATAATAGTAATAAGGATAATAATAATAGTAATAACGATAATACTAATAGTTATAAGGATAAAAAGAAGAGTAATAGGGATAGTAATAATAGAATAAGGATGATAATAACAGTCATAGCGATAATAATAATAGTAGTAAGGATAATAATAGTAGTTATAGCGATAATAATAATAGTAATAAGCATAATACTAATAGTTGTAAGGATAGAGACAAGAGTAATAGGGATAGTAATAGTAGAATAAGGATAATAATTACAGTAATAGCGATAATAGTAGTAATAAGGATAATAATAATAGTTATAGCGATAATAATAATAGTAATAAGGATAATAATAATAGTTATAAGGATAGAGACAAGAGTAATAGGGATAGTAATAGTAGAATAAGGATAATAATAACAGTCATAGCGATAATAATAGTAATAAGGATAATAATAATAGTTATAGCGATAATAATAATAGTAATAAGGGAAATAATAATAGAATAAGGATAATAATAACAGTCATAGCGATAATAATAATAGTAGTATGGATAATAATAATAGTTATAGCGATAATAATAATAGTAATAAGGATAATAATAATAGTTTTAGTGCTAATAATAATAGTAATAAGCATAACAATAATAGTTATAGCGATAATAATAATTGTAATAAGGGAAATAATAATAAATATCAGGATAAAGACAAGAGTAATAGGGATAGTAATAATAGAATAAGTATAATAATAACAGTCATAGCGATAATAATAATAGTAATAAGGATAATAATAATAGTTATAAGGATAATAATAATAGTTATAAGGATAAAGAGAAGAGTAATAGGGATAGTAATAATAGAATAAGGATAATAATAACAGTCATAGCGATAATAATAATAGTAGTAAGGATAATAATAATAGTAGTAAGGATAATAAAAATAGTTTTAGTGCTAATAACAATAGTAATAAGCATAACAATAATAGTTATAAGGATAAAGACAACAGTAATAGGGATAGTAATAATAGAATAAGTATAATAATAACAGTCATACCGGTAATAATAACAGTAATAAGGATAATAATAATAGTTATAGTGCTAATAATAATAGTAATAAGCATAATAATAATAGTTATAAGGATAGAGACAGGAATAATAGGGATAGTCATAATAGAATAAGGATAATAATAACAGTCATAGCGATAATAAAAATAGTAATAAGGATAATAATAATAGTCATAACGATAATAATAATAGTTATAGCGATAATAATAATAGTAATAAGGATAATAATAATAGTTATAAGGATAAAGACAAGAGTAATAGGGATAGTAATAATACAATAAGGATAATAATAACAGTCATAGCGATAATGATAATAGTAGTAAGGATAATAATAATAGTTATAAGGATAAAGACAAGAGTAATAGGGATAGTAATAATAGAATAAGTATAATAATAACAGTCATAGCGATAATAATAATAGTAATAAGGATAATAATAATAGTTATAGTGCGAATAATAATAGTAATAAGGATAAACATAATAGTTATAGTGCTAATAATACTAGTAATAAGGATAATAATAATAGTTATAGCGATAATAATAATAGTAATAAGGGAAATAATAATAGTTATAAGGATAAAGACAAAAGTAATAGGGATAGTAATAATACAATAAGCATAATAATAACAGTCATAGCGATAATAATAATAGTAGTAAGGATAATAATAATAGTTATAGCGATAATAATAATAGTAATAAGCATAATAATAATAGTTATAAGAATAGAGACAAGAGTAATAGGGATAGTAATAGTAGAATAAGCATAATAATAACAGTCATAGCGATAATAATAATAGTAATAAGGATAATAATAATAGTTATAGTGCTAGTAATAATAGTAATAAGGATAATAATAATAGTTATAGCGATAATAATAATAGTAATAAGGATAATAATAATAGTTATAGTGCGAATAATAATAGTAATAAGGATAATAATAATAGTTATAAGGATAAAGAGAAGAGTAATAGGGATAGTAATAATAGAATAAGGATAATAATAACAGTCATAGCGATAATAATAATAGTAGTAAGGATAATAATAATAGTTTTAGTGCTAATAACAATCGTAATAAGCATAACAATAATAGTTATAAGGATAAAGACAAGAGTAATAGGGATAGTAATAATAGAATAAGTATAATAATAACAGTCATACCGGTAATAATAACAGTAATAAGGATAATAATAATAGTTATAGTGCTAGTAATAATAGTAATAAGGATAATAATAATAGTTATAGCGATAATAATAATAGCAATAAGCGAAATAATAATAGTTATAAGGATAAAGACAAGAGTAATAGGGATAGTAATAATACAATAAGGATAATAATAACAGTCATAGCGATAATAATAATAGTAGTAAGGATAATAATAATAGTTATAGCGATAAAAATAATAGTAATAAGCATAATAATAATAGTTATAAGGATAAAGACAAGACTAATAGGGATAGTAATAATACAATAAGGATAATAATAACAGTCATAGCGATAATGATAATAGTAGTAAGGATAATAATAATAGTTATAAGGATAAAGACAAGAGTAATAGGGATAGTAATAATAGAATAAGTATAATAATAACAGTCATAGCGATAATAATAATAGTAATAAGGATAATAATAATAGTTACAGTGCTAGTAATAATAGTAATAAGGTTAATAATAATAGTTATAGCGATAATAATAATAGTAATAACGATAATACTAATAGTTATAAGGATAAAAAGAAGAGTAATAGGGATAGTAATAATAGAATAAGGATGATAATAACAGTCATAGCGATAATAATAATAGTAGTAAGGATAATAATAGTAGTTATAGCGATAATAATAATAGTAATAAGGATAATAATAATAGTTATAAGGATAGAGACAAGAGTAATTGGGATAGTAATAGTAGAATAAGGATAATAATAACAGTCATAGCGATAATAGTAGTAATAAGGATAATAATAATAGTTATACCGATAATAATAATAGTAATAAGGATAATAATAATAGTTATAAGGATAGAGACAAGAGTAATAGGGATAGTAATAGTAGAATAAGGATAATAATAACAGTCATAGCGATAATAATAGTAATAAGGATAATAATAATAGTTATAGCGATAATAATAATAGTAATAAGGGAAATAATAATAGAATAAGGATAATAATAACAGTCATAGCGATAATAATAATAGTAGTATGGATAATAATAATAGTTATAGCGATAATAATAATAGTAATAAGGATAATAATAATAGTTTTAGTGCTAATAATAATAGTAATAAGCATAACAATAATAGTTATAGCGATAATAATAATTGTAATAAGGGAAATAATAATAAATATCAGGATAAAGACAAGAGTAATAGGGATAGTAATAATAGAATAAGTATAATAATAACAGTCATAGCGATAATAATAATAGTAATAAGGATAATAATAATAGTTATAAGGATAATAATAATAGTTATAAGGATAAAGAGAAGAGTAATAGGGATAGTAATAATAGAATAAGGATAATAATAACAGTCATAGCGATAATAATAATAGTAGTAAGGATAATAATAATAGTAGTAAGGATAATAAAAATAGTTTTAGTGCTAATAACAATAGTAATAAGCATAACAATAATAGTTATAAGGATAAAGACAACAGTAATAGGGATAGTAATAATAGAATAAGTATAATAATAACAGTCATACCGGTAATAATAACAGTAATAAGGATAATAATAATAGTTATAGTGCTAGTAATAATAGTAATAAGGATAATAATAATAGTTATAGCGATAATAATAATAGCAATAAGCGAAATAATAATAGTTATAAGGATAAAGACAAGAGTAATAGGGATAGTAATAATACAATAAGGATAATAATAACAGTCATAGCGATAATAATAATAGTAGTAAGGATAATAATAATAGTTATAGCGATAAAAATAATAGTAATAAGCATAATAATAATAGTTATAAGGATAGAGACAAGAGTAATAATGATAGTAATAGTAGAATAAGGATAATAATAACAGTCATAGCGATAATAATAGTAATAAGGATAATAATAACAGTCATAGCGATAATAATAATAGTTATAGTGCTAATAATAATAGTAATAAGCATAATAATAATAGTTATAAGGATAGAGACAGGAATAATAGGGATAGTCATAATAGAATAAGGATAATAATAACAGTCATAGCGATAATAAAAATAGTAATAAGGATAATAATAATAGTCATAACGATAATAATAATAGTTTATAGCGATAATAATAATAGTAATAAGGATAATAATAATAGTTATAAGGATAAAGACAAGAGTAATAGGGATAGTAATAATACAATAAGGATAATAATAACAGTCATAGCGATAATGATAATAGTAGTAAGGATAATAATAATAGTTATAAGGATAAAGAGAAGAGTAATAGGGATAGTAATAATAGAATAAGTATAATAATAACAGTCATAGCGATAATAATAATAGTAATAAGGATAATAATAATAGTTATAGTGCGAATAATAATAGTAATAAGGATAAACATAATAGTTATAGTGCTAATAATACTAGTAATAAGGATAATAATAATAGTTATAGCGATAATAATAATAGTAATAAGGGAAATAATAATAGTTATAAGGATAAAGACAAAAGTAATAGGGATAGTAATAATACAATAAGCATAATAATAACAGTCATAGCGATAATAATAATAGTAGTAAGGATAATAATAATAGTTATAGCGATAATAATAATAGTAATAAGCATAATAATAATAGTTATAAGAATAGAGACAAGAGTAATAGGGATAGTAATAGTAGAATAAGCATAATAATAACAGTCATAGCTATAATAATAATAGTAATAAGGATAATAATAATAGTTATAAGGATAAAGACAAGAGTAATAGGGATAGTAATAATAGAATAACGCTAATAATAACAGTCATAGCGATAATAATAATCGTAGTAAGGATAATAATAATAGTTACAGCGATAATAATAATAGTAATAAGCATAATAATAAAAGTTATAAGGATAGAGACAAGAGTAATAGGGATAGTAATAGTAGAATAAGGATAATAATAACAGTCATAGCGATAATAATAATAGTAGTAAGGATAATAATAATAGTTATAGCGATAATAATAATAGTAATAAGGGAAATAATAATAGAATAAGGATAATAATAACAGTCATAGCGATAATAATAATAGTAGTATGGATAATAATAATAGTTATAGCGATAATAATAATAGTAATAAGGATAATAATAATAGTTTTAGTGCTAATAATAATAGTAATAAGCATAACAATAATAGTTATAGCGATAATAATAATTGTAATAAGGGAAATAATAATAAATATCAGGATAAAGACAAGAGTAATAGGGATAGTAATAATAGAATAAGTATAATAATAACAGTCATAGCGATAATAATAATAGTAATAAGGATAATAATAATAGTTATAAGGATAATAATAATAGTTATAAGGATAAAGAGAAGAGTAATAGGGATAGTAATAATAGAATAAGGATAATAATAACAGTCATAGCGATAATAATAATAGTAGTAAGGATAATAATAATAGTAGTAAGGATAATAAAAATAGTTTTAGTGCTAATAACAATAGTAATAAGCATAACAATAATAGTTATAAGGATAAAGACAACAGTAATAGGGATAGTAATAATAGAATAAGTATAATAATAACAGTCATACCGGTAATAATAACAGTAATAAGGATAATAATAATAGTTATAGTGCTAGTAATAATAGTAATAAGGATAATAATAATAGTTATAGCGATAATAATAATAGCAATAAGCGAAATAATAATAGTTATAAGGATAAAGACAAGAGTAATAGGGATAGTAATAATACAATAAGGATAATAATAACAGTCATAGCGATAATAATAATAGTAGTAAGGATAATAATAATAGTTATAGCGATAAAAATAATAGTAATAAGCATAATAATAATAGTTATAAGGATAGAGACAAGAGTAATAATGATAGTAATAGTAGAATAAGGATAATAATAACAGTCATAGCGATAATAATAGTAATAAGGATAATAATAACAGTCATAGCGATAATAATAATAGTTATAGTGCTAATAATAATAGTAATAAGCATAATAATAATAGTTATAAGGATAGAGACAGGAATAATAGGGATAGTCATAATAGAATAAGGATAATAATAACAGTCATAGCGATAATAAAAATAGTAATAAGGATAATAATAATAGTCATAACGATAATAATAATAGTTATAGCGATAATAATAATAGTAATAAGGATAATAATAATAGTTATAAGGATAAAGACAAGAGTAATAGGGATAGTAATAATACAATAAGGATAATAATAACAGTCATAGCGATAATGATAATAGTAGTAAGGATAATAATAATAGTTATAAGGATAAAGAGAAGAGTAATAGGGATAGTAATAATAGAATAAGTATAATAATAACAGTCATAGCGATAATAATAATAGTAATAAGGATAATAATAATAGTTATAGTGCGAATAATAATAGTAATAAGGATAAACATAATAGTTATAGTGCTAATAATACTAGTAATAAGGATAATAATAATAGTTATAGCGATAATAATAATAGTAATAAGGGAAATAATAATAGTTATAAGGATAAAGACAAAAGTAATAGGGATAGTAATAATACAATAAGCATAATAATAACAGTCATAGCGATAATAATAATAGTAGTAAGGATAATAATAATAGTTATAGCGATAATAATAATAGTAATAAGCATAATAATAATAGTTATAAGAATAGAGACAAGAGTAATAGGGATAGTAATAGTAGAATAAGCATAATAATAACAGTCATAGCTATAATAATAATAGTAATAAGGATAATAATAATAGTTATAAGGATAAAGACAAGAGTAATAGGGATAGTAATAATAGAATAACGATAATAATAACAGTCATAGCGATAATAATAATCGTAGTAAGGATAATAATAATAGTTACAGCGATAATAATAATAGTAATAAGCATAATAATAAAAGTTATAAGGATAGAGACAAGAGTAATAGGGATAGTAATAGTAGAATAAGGATAATAATAACAGTCATAGCGATAATAATAATAGTAGTAAGGATAATAATAATAGTTATAGCGATAATAATAATAGTAATAAGGATAAAGACAAGAGTAATAGGGATAGTAATAATAGAATAAGGATAATAATATCAGTCATAGCGATGATAATAATAGTAGTAAGGATAATAATAACAGTTATAGCGATAATAATAATAGTAATAAGCATAATAATAATAGTTGTAAGGATAAAGACAAGAGTAATAGGGATATTAATAATACAATAAGGATAATAATAACAGTCATAGCGATAATAATAATAGTAATAAGGATAATAATAATAGTTTTAGTGCTAATAATAATAGTTTTAGTGCTAATAATAATAGTAATAAGCATAACAATAATAGTTATAGCGATAATATTAATTGTAATAAGGGAAATAATAATGATTATCAGGATAAAGACAAGAGTAATAGGGATAGTAATAATAGAATAAGTATAAAAATAACAGTCATAGCGATAATAATAATAGTAATAAGGATAACAATAATAGTTATAAGGATAATAATAATAGTTATAAGGATAAAGAGAAGAGTAATAGGGATAGTAATAATAGAATAAGGATAATAATAACAGTCATAGCGATAATAATAATAGTAATAAGGATAATAATAATAGTTATAGTGCGAATAATAATAGTAATAAGGATAAACATAACAGTTATAGTGCTAATAATACTAGTAATAAGGATAATAATAACAGTTATAGCGATAATAATAATAGTAATAAGGACAATGATAATAGTTATAAGGATAAAGTGAAGAGTAATAGGGAAAGTAATAATAGAATAAGGATAATAATAACAGTCATAGCGATAATAATAATAATAGTAAGGATAATAATAATAGTTATAGTGCGAATAATAATAGTAATGAGGATAAACATAATAGTTATAGTGCTAATAATACTAGTAATAAGGATAATAATAGCAGTTATAGCGATAATAATAATTGTAATAAGGGAAATAATAATAATTATCAGGATAAAGACAAGAGTAATAGGGATAGTAATAATAGAATAAGTATAATAGTAACAGTCACAGCGATAATAATAATAGTAGTAAGGATAATAATAACAGTCATAGCGATAATACTCGTAATAAGGATAATAATAATAGTTATAGCGCTAATAATAATAGTAATAAGGATAAACATAATAGTTATAGTGCGAATAAAAATAGTAATAAGGATAAACATAATAGTTATGGTGCTAATAATACTAGTAATAAGGATAATAATAACAGTTATAGCGATAATAATAATTGTAATATGGGAAATAATAATAGAATAAGGATAATAATAATAGTTATAAGGATAAAGACAAGAGTAATAGGGATATTAATAATAAAATAAGGATAATAATAACAGTCATAGCGATAATAATAATAGTATTAAGGATAATAATAATAGTTATAGTGCTAATAATAATAGTAATAAGCATAATAATAATAGTTATAAGGATAGAGACAGGAGTAATAGGGATAGTAATAATAGAATAAGAATAATAATAACAGTCATAGCGATAATAATAATAGTAATGAGGATAACAATAATAGTTATAGAGATAATAATACTAGTAATAAGGATAATAATAACAGTTATAATGATAATAATAATAGTAATAAGGGAAATAATAATATTTATAAGGATAAAGACAAGAGTAATAGGGATAGTAATAATAGAATAAGGATAATAATAACAGTCATAGCGATAATAATAATAGTAGTAAGGATAATAATAATAGTTATAGCGATAATAATAATAGTAATAAGCATAATAATAATAGTTATAAGAATAGAGACAAGAGTAATAGGGATGGTAATAGTAGAATAAGCATAATAATAACAGTCATAGCGATAATAATAATAGTAATAAGGATAATAATAATAGTTATAGTGCTAGTAATAATAGTATTAAGGATAATAATAATAGTTATAGCGATAATAATAATAGTAATAAGCATAATAATAATAGTTATAAGGATAGAGACAGGAATAATAAGGATAGTCATAATACAATAAGGATAATAATAACAGTCATAGCGATAATGATAATAGTAGTAAGGATAATAATAATAGTTATAAGGATAAAGACAAGACTAATAGGGTTAGTAATAATACAATAAGGATAATAATAACAGTCATAGCGATAATGATAATAGTAGTAAGGATAATAATAATAGTTATAAGGATAAAGACAAGAGTAATAGGGATAGTAATAATAGAATAAGTATAATAATAACAGTCATAGCGATAATAATAATAGTAATAAGGATAATAATAATAGTTACAGTGCTAGTAATAATAGTAATAAGGTTAATAATAATAGTTATAGCGATAATAATAATAGTAATAACGATAATACTAATAGTTATAAGGATAAAAAGAAGAGTAATAGGGATAGTAATAATAGAATAAGGATGATAATAACAGTCATAGCGATAATAATAATAGTAGTAAGGATAATAATAGTAGTTATAGCGATAATAATAATAGTAATAAGCATAATACTAATAGTTGTAAGGATAGAGACAAGAGTAATAGGGATAGTAATAGTAGAATAAGGATAATAATTACAGTAATAGTGATAATAGTAGTAATAAGGATAATAATAATAGTTATAGCGATAATAATAATAGTAATAAGGATAATAATAATAGTTATAAGGATAGAGACAAGAGTAATAGGGATAGTAATAGTAGAATAAGGATAATAATAACAGTCATAGCGATAATAATAGTAATAAGGATAATAATAATAGTTATAGCGATAATAATAATAGTAATAAGGGAAATAATAATAGAATAAGGATAATAATAACAGTCATAGCGATAATAATAATAGTAGTATGGATAATAATAATAGTTATAGCGATAATAATAATAGTAATAAGGATAATAATAATAGTTTTAGTGCTAATAATAATAGTAATAAGCATAACAATAATAGTTATAGCGATAATAATAATTGTAATAAGGGAAATAATAATAAATATCAGGATAAAGACAAGAGTAATAGGGATAGTAATAATAGAATAAGTATAATAATAACAGTCATAGCGATAATAATAATAGTAATAAGGATAATAATAATAGTTATAAGGATAATAATAATAGTTATAAGGATAAAGAGAAGAGTAATAGGGATAGTAATAATAGAATAAGGATAATAATAACAGTCATAGCGATAATAATAATAGTAGTAAGGATAATAATAATAGTAGTAAGGATAATAAAAATAGTTTTAGTGCTAATAACAATAGTAATAAGCATAACAATAATAGTTATAAGGATAAAGACAACAGTAATAGGGATAGTAATAATAGAATAAGTATAATAATAACAGTCATACCGGTAATAATAACAGTAATAAGGATAATAATAATAGTTATAGTGCTAGTAATAATAGTAATAAGGATAATAATAATAGTTATAGTGCTAGTAATAATAGTAATAAGGATAATAATAATAGTTATAGCGATAATAATAATAGTAATAAGGATAATAATAATAGTTATAGTGCGAATAATAATAGTAATAAGGATAATAATAATAGTTATAAGGATAAAGAGAAGAGTAATAGGGATAGTAATAATAGAATAAGGATAATAATAACAGTCATAGCGATAATAATAATAGTAGTAAGGATAATAATAATAGTTTTAGTGCTAATAACAATCGTAATAAGCATAACAATAATAGTTATAAGGATAAAGACAAGAGTAATAGGGATAGTAATAATAGAATAAGTATAATAATAACAGTCATACCGGTAATAATCACAGTAATAAGGATAATAATAATAGTTATAGTGCTAGTAATAATAGTAATAAGGATAATAATAATAGTTATAGCGATAATAATAATAGCAATAAGCGAAATAATAATAGTTATAAGGATAAAGACAAGAGTAATAGGGATAGTAATAATACAATAAGGATAATAATAACAGTCATAGCGATAATAATAATAGTAGTAAGGATAATAATAATAGTTATAGCGATAAAAATAATAGTAATAAGCATAATAATAATAGTTATAGGGATAATAATAATAGCAATAAGCGAAATAATAATAGTTATAAGGATAGAGACAGGAATAATAGGGATAGTCATAATAGAATAAGGATAATAATAACAGTCATAGCGATAATAAAAATAGTAATAAGGATAATAATAATAGTTATAAGGATAAAGACAAGAGTAATAGGGATAGTAATAATACAATAAGGATAATAATAACAGTCATAGCGATAATGATAATAGTAGTAAGGATAATAATAATAGTTATAAGGATAGTAATAACAGTTATAAGGATAAAGAGAAGAGTAATAGGGATAGTAATAATAGAATAAGGATAATAATAACAGTCATAGCGATAATAATAATATTAGTAAGGATAATAATAATAGTTATATGGGTAAAGACAAGAGTAATAGGGATAGTAATAATAGAATAAGGATAATAATAACAGTCATAGCGATAATAATAATAGTAGTAAGGATAATAATAATAGTTATAGCGATAATAATAATAGTAATAAGCATATTAATAATAGTTATAAGGATAGAGACAAGAGTAATAGGGATAGTAATAGTAGAATAAGGATAATAATAACAGTCATAGCGATAATAATAATAGTAGTAAGGATAATAATAACAGTTATAGCGATAATAATAATAGTAATAAGCATAATAATAATAGTTGTAAGGATAAAGACAAGAGTAATAGGAATATTAATAATACAATAAGGATAATAATAACAGTCATAGCGATAATAATAATAGTTATAGTGATAATCATAGTTATAAGGATAAAGACAAGACTAATATTGATAGTAATAATAGAATAAGGATAATAATAACAGTCATAGCGATAATAATAATAGTAATGATGATAACAATAATAGTTATAGAGATAATAATACTAGTAATAAGGATAATAATAACAGTTATAATGATAATAATAATAGTAATAAGGGAAATAATAATAGTTATAAGGATAAAGACAAGAGTAATAGGGATAGTAATAATAGAATAACGATAATAATAACAGTCATAGCGATAATAATAATCGTAGTAAGGATAATAATAATAGTTATAGCGATAATAATAATAGTAATAAGCATAATAATAAAAGTTATAAGGATAGAGACAAGAGTAATAGGGATAGTAATAGTAGAATAAGGATAATAATAACAGTCATAGCGATAATAATAATAGTAATAAGGATAATAATAATAGTTATAGTGCGAATAATAATAGTAATAAGGATAAACATAACAGTTATAGTGCTAATAATACTAGTAATAAGGATAATAATAACAGTTATAGCGATAATAATAATAGTAATAAGGACAATGATAATAGTTATAGGGATAAAGTGAAGAGTAATAGGGAAAGTAATAATAGAATAAGGATAATAATAACAGTCATAGCGATAATAATAATAATAGTAAGGATAATAATAATAGTTATAGTGCGAATAATAATAGTAATGAGGATAAACATAATAGTTATAGTGCTAATAATACTAGTAATAAGGATAATAATAGCAGTTATAGCGATAATAAAAATTGTAATAAGGGAAATAATAATAATTATCAGGATAAAGACAAGAGTAATAGGGATAGTAATAATAGAATAAGTATAATAGTAACAGTCATAGCGATAATAATAATAGTAGTAAGGATAATAATAACAGTCATAGCGATAATACTCGTAATAAGGATAATAATAATAGTTATAGCGCTAATAATAATAGTAATAAGGATAAACATAATAGTTATAGTGCGAATAAAAATAGTAATAAGGATAAACATAATAGTTATAGTGCTAATAATACTAGTAATAAGGATAATAATAACAGTTATAGCGATAATAATAATTGTAATATGGGAATTAATAATAGTTATAAGGATAAAGACAAGAGTAATAGGGATAGTAATAATACAATAAGGATAATAATAACAGTCATAGCGATAATAATAATAGTAGTAAGGATAATAATAACAGTTATAGCGATAATAATAATAGTAATAAGCATAATAATAATAGTTGTAAGAATAAAGACAAGAGTAATAGGGATATTAATAATACAATAAGGATAATAATAACAGTCATAGCGATAATAATAATAGTTATAGTGATAATCATAGTTATAAGGATAAAGACAAGACTAATAGGGATAGTAATAATAGAATAAGTATAATAATAACAGTCGTAGCGATAATAATAATAGTAATAAGCATAATAATAATAGTTATAGTGCTAATAATAATAGTAATAAGCATAATAATAATAGTTATAAGGATAGAGGCAAGAGTAATAGGGATAGTAATAATAGAATACGTATAATAATAACAGTCATAGCGATAATAATAATAGTAATAAGGATAATAACAATAGTTATAGCGATAATAATAATTGTAATAAGGGAAATAATAATAATTATCAGGATAAAGACAAGAGTAATAGGGATAGTAATAATAGAATAAGTATAATAATAACAGTCATAGCGATAATAATAATAGTAATAAGGATAATAATAATAGTAATAAGGATAATAACAATAGTTATAGCGATAATAATAATTGTAATAAGGGAAATAATAATAATTATCAGGATAAAGACAAGAGTAATAGGGATAGTAATAATAGAATAAGTATAATAATAACAGTCATAGCGATAATAATAGTAATAAGGATAATAATAATAGTTATAGCGATAATAATAATAGTAATAAGGGAAATAATAATAGAATAAGGATAATAATAACAGTCATAGCGATAATAATAATATTTATAGCGATAATAATAATAATAATAAGGATAAACATAATAGTTATAGTGCTAGTAATAACAGTGATAAGGATAATAATAATAGTTATAGCGATAATAATAATAGTAATAAGGATAATAATAATAGCTATAAGGATAGAGACAAGAGTAATAGGGATAGTGATAGTAGAATAGGGATAATAATAACAGTCATAGCGATATTAATAGTAATAAGGATAATAATAATAGTTATAGCGATAATAATAATAATAATAAGGGAAATAATAATAGAATAAGGATAATAATAATAGTTATAAGGATAAAGACAAGAGTAATAGGGATATTAATAATAAAATAAGGATAATAATAACAGTCATAGCGATAATAATAATAGTATTAAGGATAATAATAATAGTTATAGTGCTAATAATAATAGTAATAAGCATAATAATAATAGTTATAAGGATAGAGACAGGAGTAATAGGGATAGTAATAATAGAATAAGGATAATAATAACAGTCATAGCGATAATAATAATAGTAATGAGGATAACAATAATAGTTATAGAGATAATAATACTAGTAATAAGGATAATAATAACAGTTATAATGATAATAATAATAGTAATAAGGGAAATAATAATATTTATAAGGATAAAGACAAGAGTAATAGGGATAGTAATAATAGAATAAGGATAATAATAACAGTCATAGCGATAATAATAATAGTAGTAAGGATAATAATAATAGTTATAGCGATAATAATAATAGTAATAAGCATAATAATAATAGTTATAAGAATAGAGACAAGAGTAATAGGGATGGTAATAGTAGAATAAGCATAATAATAACAGTCATAGCGATAATAATAATAGTAATAAGGATAATAATAATAGTTATAGTGCTAGTAATAATAGTATTAAGGATAATAATAATAGTTATAGCGATAATAATAATAATAAGGATAATAATAATAGTTATAGTGCGAATAATAATAGTAATAAGGATAAACATAATAGTTATAGTGCTAATAATACTAGTAATAAGGATAATAATAATAGTTATAGCGATAATAATAATAGTAATAAGGGAAGTAATAATAGTTATAAGGATAAAGACAAAAGTAATAGGGATAGTAATAATACAATAAGCATAATAATAACAGTCATAGCGATAATAATAATAGTTATAGCGATAATAATAATAGTAATAAGGATAATAATAATAGTTATAAGGATAAAGACAAGGGTAATAGGGATAGTAATAATAGAATAAGGATAATAATAACAGTCATAGCGATAATAATAGTAGTAATAAGGATAATAATAATAGTTATAGTGCTAATAATAATAGTAATAAGCATAATAATAATAGTTATAAGGATAGAGACAAGAGTAATAGGGATAGTAATAATAGAATAAGGATAATAATAACAGTCATAGCGATAATAATAATAGTAATGAGGATAACAATAATAGTTATAAGGATAAAGAGAAGAGTAATAGGGATAGTAATAATAGAATAAGGATAATAATAACAGTCATAGCGATAATAATAATAGTATTAAGGATAATAATAATAGTTATAGCGATAATAATAATAGTAATAAGGATAATAATAATAGTTATAAGGATAAAGAGAAGAGTAATAGGGATAGTAATAATAGAATAAGTATAATAATAACAGTCGTAGCGATAATAATAATAGTAATAAGCATAATAATAATAGTTATAGTGCTAATAATAATAGTAATAAGCATAATAATAATAGTTATAAGGATAGAGGCAAGAGTAATAGGGATAGTAATAATAGAATACGTATAATAATAACAGTCATAGCGATAATAATAATAGTAATAAGGATAATAACAATAGTTATAGCGATAATAATAATTGTAATAAGGGAAATAATAATAATTATCAGGATAAAGACAAGAGTAATAGGGATAGTAATAATAGAATAAGTATAATAATAACAGTCATAGCGATAATAATAATAGTAATAAGGATAATAATAATAGTAATAAGGATAATAACAATAGTTATAGCGATAATAATAATTGTAATAAGGGAAATAATAATAATTATCAGGATAAAGACAAGAGTAATAGGGATAGTAATAATAGAATAAGTATAATAATAACAGTCATAGCGATAATAATAGTAATAAGGATAATAATAATAGTTATAGCGATAATAATAATAGTAATAAGGGAAATAATAATAGAATAAGGATAATAATAACAGTCATAGCGATAATAATAATATTTATAGCGATAATAATAATAATAATAAGGATAAACATAATAGTTATAGTGCTAGTAATAACAGTGATAAGGATAATAATAATAGTTATAGCGATAATAATAATAGTAATAAGGATAATAATAATAGCTATAAGGATAGAGACAAGAGTAATAGGGATAGTGATAGTAGAATAGGGATAATAATAACAGTCATAGCGATATTAATAGTAATAAGGATAATAATAATAGTTATAGCGATAATAATAATAATAATAAGGGAAATAATAATAGAATAAGGATAATAATAATAGTTATAAGGATAAAGACAAGAGTAATAGGGATATTAATAATAAAATAAGGATAATAATAACAGTCATAGCGATAATAATAATAGTATTAAGGATAATAATAATAGTTATAGTGCTAATAATAATAGTAATAAGCATAATAATAATAGTTATAAGGATAGAGACAGGAGTAATAGGGATAGTAATAATAGAATAAGGATAATAATAACAGTCATAGCGATAATAATAATAGTAATGAGGATAACAATAATAGTTATAGAGATAATAATACTAGTAATAAGGATAATAATAACAGTTATAATGATAATAATAATAGTAATAAGGGAAATAATAATATTTATAAGGATAAAGACAAGAGTAATAGGGATAGTAATAATAGAATAAGGATAATAATAACAGTCATAGCGATAATAATAATAGTAGTAAGGATAATAATAATAGTTATAGCGATAATAATAATAGTAATAAGCATAATAATAATAGTTATAAGAATAGAGACAAGAGTAATAGGGATGGTAATAGTAGAATAAGCATAATAATAACAGTCATAGCGATAATAATAATAGTAATAAGGATAATAATAATAGTTATAGTGCTAGTAATAATAGTATTAAGGATAATAATAATAGTTATAGCGATAATAATAATAATAAGGATAATAATAATAGTTATAGTGCGAATAATAATAGTAATAAGGATAAACATAATAGTTATAGTGCTAATAATACTAGTAATAAGGATAATAATAATAGTTATAGCGATAATAATAATAGTAATAAGGGAAGTAATAATAGTTATAAGGATAAAGACAAAAGTAATAGGGATAGTAATAATACAATAAGCATAATAATAACAGTCATAGCGATAATAATAATAGTTATAGCGATAATAATAATAGTAATAAGGATAATAATAATAGTTATAAGGATAAAGACAAGGGTAATAGGGATAGTAATAATAGAATAAGGATAATAATAACAGTCATAGCGATAATAATAGTAGTAATAAGGATAATAATAATAGTTATAGTGCTAATAATAATAGTAATAAGCATAATAATAATAGTTATAAGGATAGAGACAAGAGTAATAGGGATAGTAATAATAGAATAAGGATAATAATAACAGTCATAGCGATAATAATAATAGTAATGAGGATAACAATAATAGTTATAAGGATAAAGAGAAGAGTAATAGGGATAGTAATAATAGAATAAGGATAATAATAACAGTCATAGCGATAATAATAATAGTATTAAGGATAATAATAATAGTTATAGCGATAATAATAATAGTAATAAGGATAATAATAATAGTTATAAGGATAAAGAGAAGAGTAATAGGGATAGTAATAATAGAATAAGGATAATAACAACAGTCATAGCGATAATAATAATAGTAATGAGGATAATAATAATAGTTATAAGGATAGAGACAAGAGTAATAGGGATAGTAATAATAGAATAAGGATAATAATAACAGTCATAGCGATAATAATAATAGTAGTAAGGATAATAATAATAGTTATAGCGATAATAATAATAGTAATAAGCATAATAATAATAGTTATAAGAATAGAGACAAGAGTAGTAGGGATAGTAATAGTAGAATAAGCATAATAATAACAGTCATAGCGATAATAATAATAGTAGTATGGATAATAATAATAGATATAGCGATAATAATAATAGTAATAAGGATAATAATAATAGCTATAAGGATAGAGACAAGAGTAATAGGGATAGTGATAGTAGAATAAGGATAATAATAACAGTCATAGCGATATTAATAATAATAAGGATAATAATAATAGTTATAGCGATAATAATAATAATAATAAGGGAAATAATAATAGAATAAGGATAATAATAACAGTCATAGCGATAATAATAATAGTTATAGCGATAATAATATTAGTAATAAGGATAATAATAATAGTTATAAGGATAAAGACAAGAGTAATAGGGATAGTAATAATACAATAAGCATAATAATAACAGTCATAGCGATAATAATAATAGTTATAGCGATAATAATAATAGTAATAAGGATAATAATAATAGTTATAAGGATAAAGACAAGGGTAATAGGGATAGTAATAATAGAATAAGGATAATAATAACAGTCATAGCGATAATAATAATAGTAATGAGGATAATAATAATAGTTATAGCGATAATAATAATACTGACAAGGATAATAATAATAGTTATAAGGATAAAGACAAGAGCAATAGAGATAGTAATAATAGAATAAGGATAATAATAACAGTCATAGCGATAATAATAATAGTAATAAGGATAATAATAATAGTTATAGTGCTAATAATAATAGTAATAAGCATAATAATAATAGTTATAAGGATAGAGACAAGAGTAATAGGGATAGTAATAATAGAATAAGCATAATAATAACAGTCATTGCGATAATAATAATAGTAATGAGGCTAACAATAATAGTTATAGAGATAATAATACTAGTAATAAGGATAATAGTAACAGTTATAATGATAATAATAATAGTAATATTGGAAATAATAATATTTATAAGGATAAAGACAAGAGTAATAGGGATAGTAATAATAGAATAAGTATAATAATAACAGTCATAGCGATAATAATAATAGTAATAAGGATAATAATAATAGTTATAAGGATAATAATAATAGTTATAAGGATAAAGAGAAGAGTAATAGGGATAGTAATAATAGAATAAGGATAATAATAACAGTCATAGCGATAATAATAATAGTAATAAGGATAATAATAACAGTTATAATGATAATAATAATAGTAATAAGGGAAATAATAATAGTTATAAGGATAAAGACAAGAGTAATAGGGATAGTAATAATAGAATAAGTATAATAATAACAGTCATAGCGATAATAATAATAGTAATAAGGATAATAATAATAGTTATAAGGATAAAGACAAGGGTAATAGGGATATTAATAATAGAATAAAGATAATAATAACAGTCATAGCGATAATAATAATAGTAATGAGGATAATAATAATAGTTATAAGGATAGAGACAAGAGTAATAGGGATAGTAATAATAGAATAAGGATAATAATAACAGTCATAGCGATAATAATAATAGTAGTAAGGATAATAATAATAGTTATAGCGATAATAATAATAGTAATAAGCATAATAATAATAGTTATAAGAATAGAGACAAGAGTAATAGGGATAGTAATAGTAGAATAAGCATAATAATAACAGTCATAGCGATAATAATAATAGTAGTATGGATAATAATAATAGTTATAGCGATAATAATAATAGTAATAAGCATAATAATAATAGTTAGAAGGATAGAGACAAGAGTAATAGGGATAGTGATAGTAGAATAAGGATAATAATAACAGTCATAGAAATATTAATAGTAATAAGGATAATAATAATAGTTATAGCGATAATAATAATAATAATAAGGGAAATAATAATAGAATAAGGATAATAATAACAGTCATAGCGATAATAATAATAGTTATAGCGATAATAATATTAGTAATAAGGATAATAATAATTGTTATAGCGATAATAATAATAGTAATAAGGATAATAATAATAGTTATAAGGATAAAGACAAGAATAATAGGGATAGTAATAATAGAATAAGGATAATAATAACAGTCATAGCGATAATAATAATAGTAATGAGGATAATAATAATAGTTATAAGGATAGAGACAAGAGTAATAGGGATAGTAATAATAGAATAAGGATAATAATAACAGTCATAGCGATAATAATAATAGTAATGAGGATAACAATAATAGTTATAGAGATAATAATACTAGTAATAAGGATAATAATAACAGTTATAATGATAATAATAATAGTAATAAGGGAAATAATAATAGTTATAAGGATAAAGACAAGAGTAATAGGGATAGTAATAATAGAATAAGTATAATAATAACAGTCATAGCGATAATAATAATAGTAATAAGGATAATAATAATAGTAATAAGGATAATAATAATAGTTATAAGGATAAACACAAGAATAATAGGGATATTAATAATAGAATAAGGATAATAATAACAGTCATAGCGATAATAATAATAGTAATGAGGATAATAATAATAGTTATAAGGATAAAGACAAGAGTAATAGGGATAGTAATAATAGAATAAGGATAATAATAACAGTCATAGCGATAATAATAATAATAATAAGGGAAATAATAATAGAATAAGGATAATAATAATAGTTATAAGGATAAAGACAAGAGTAATAGGGATATTAATAATAAAATAAGGATAATAATTACAGTCATAGCGATAATAATAATAGTATTAAGGATAATAATAATAGTTATAGTGCTAATAATAATAGTAATAAGCATAATAATAATAGTTATAAGGATAAAGAGAAGAGTAATAGGGATAGTAATAATAGAATAAGGATAATAACAACAGTCATAGCGATAATAATATTAGTAATAAGGATAATAATAATAGTTATAAGGATAAAGACAAGAGTAATAGGGATAGTAATAATACAATAAGCATAATAATAACAGTCATAGCGATAATAATAATAGTTATAGCGATAATAATAATAGTAATAAGGATAATAATAATAGTTATAAGGATAAAGACAAGGGTAATAGGGATAGTAATAATAGAATAAGGATAATAATAACAGTCATAGCGATAATAATAATAGTAATAAGGATAATAATAATAGTTATAAGGATAAAGACAAGGGTAATAGGGATAGTAATAATAGAATAAGGATAATAATAACAGTCATAGCGATAATAATAATAGTAATGAGGATAATAATAATAGTTATAGCGATAATAATAATACTGACAAGGATAATAATAATAGTTATAAGGATAAAGACAAGAGCAATAGAGATAGTAATAATAGAATAAGGATAATAATAACAGTCATAGCGATAATAATAATAGTAATAAGGATAATAATAATAGTTATAGTGCTAATAATAATAGTAATAAGCATAATAATAATAGTTATAAGGATAGAGACAAGAGTAATAGGGATAGTAATAATAGAATAAGCATAATAATAACAGTCATTGCGATAATAATAATAGTAATGAGGCTAACAATAATAGTTATAGAGATAATAATACTAGTAATAAGGATAATAGTAACAGTTATAATGATAATAATAATAGTAATATTGGAAATAATAATATTTATAAGGATAAAGACAAGAGTAATAGGGATAGTAATAATAGAATAAGTATAATAATAACAGTCATAGCGATAATAATAATAGTAATAAGGATAATAATAATAGTTATAAGGATAATAATAATAGTTATAAGGATAAAGAGAAGAGTAATAGGGATAGTAATAATAGAATAAGGATAATAATAACAGTCATAGCGATAATAATAATAGTAATAAGGATAATAATAACAGTTATAATGATAATAATAATAGTAATAAGGGAAATAATAATAGTTATAAGGATAAAGACAAGAGTAATAGGGATAGTAATAATAGAATAAGTATAATAATAACAGTCATAGCGATAATAATAATAGTAATAAGGATAATAATAATAGTTATAAGGATAAAGACAAGGGTAATAGGGATATTAATAATAGAATAAAGATAATAATAACAGTCATAGCGATAATAATAATAGTAATGAGGATAATAATAATAGTTATAAGGATAGAGACAAGAGTAATAGGGATAGTAATAATAGAATAAGGATAATAATAACAGTCATAGCGATAATAATAATAGTAGTAAGGATAATAATAATAGTTATAGCGATAATAATAATAGTAATAAGCATAATAATAATAGTTATAAGAATAGAGACAAGAGTAATAGGGATAGTAATAGTAGAATAAGCATAATAATAACAGTCATAGCGATAATAATAATAGTAGTATGGATAATAATAATAGTTATAGCGATAATAATAATAGTAATAAGCATAATAATAATAGTTAGAAGGATAGAGACAAGAGTAATAGGGATAGTGATAGTAGAATAAGGATAATAATAACAGTCATAGAAATATTAATAGTAATAAGGATAATAATAATAGTTATAGCGATAATAATAATAATAATAAGGGAAATAATAATAGAATAAGGATAATAATAACAGTCATAGCGATAATAATAATAGTTATAGCGATAATAATATTAGTAATAAGGATAATAATAATTGTTATAGCGATAATAATAATAGTAATAAGGATAATAATAATAGTTATAAGGATAAAGACAAGAATAATAGGGATAGTAATAATAGAATAAGGATAATAATAACAGTCATAGCGATAATAATAATAGTAATGAGGATAATAATAATAGTTATAAGGATAGAGACAAGAGTAATAGGGATAGTAATAATAGAATAAGGATAATAATAACAGTCATAGCGATAATAATAATAGTAATGAGGATAACAATAATAGTTATAGAGATAATAATACTAGTAATAAGGATAATAATAACAGTTATAATGATAATAATAATAGTAATAAGGGAAATAATAATAGTTATAAGGATAAAGACAAGAGTAATAGGGATAGTAATAATAGAATAAGTATAATAATAACAGTCATAGCGATAATAATAATAGTAATAAGGATAATAATAATAGTAATAAGGATAATAATAATAGTTATAAGGATAAACACAAGAATAATAGGGATATTAATAATAGAATAAGGATAATAATAACAGTCATAGCGATAATAATAATAGTAATGAGGATAATAATAATAGTTATAAGGATAAAGACAAGAGTAATAGGGATAGTAATAATAGAATAAGGATAATAATAACAGTCATAGCGATAATAATAATAATAATAAGGGAAATAATAATAGAATAAGGATAATAATAATAGTTATAAGGATAAAGACAAGAGTAATAGGGATATTAATAATAAAATAAGGATAATAATTACAGTCATAGCGATAATAATAATAGTATTAAGGATAATAATAATAGTTATAGTGCTAATAATAATAGTAATAAGCATAATAATAATAGTTATAAGGATAAAGAGAAGAGTAATAGGGATAGTAATAATAGAATAAGGATAATAACAACAGTCATAGCGATAATAATATTAGTAATAAGGATAATAATAATAGTTATAAGGATAAAGACAAGAGTAATAGGGATAGTAATAATACAATAAGCATAATAATAACAGTCATAGCGATAATAATAATAGTTATAGCGATAATAATAATAGTAATAAGGATAATAATAATAGTTATAAGGATAAAGACAAGGGTAATAGGGATAGTAATAATAGAATAAGGATAATAATAACAGTCATAGCGATAATAATAATAGTAATGAGGATAATAATAATAGTTATAAGGATAGAGACAAGAGTAATAGGGATAGTAATAATAGAATAAGGATAATAATAACAGTCATAGCGATAATAATAATAGTAGTAAGGATAATAATAACAGTTATAGCGATAATAATAATAGTAATAAGCATAATAATAATAGTTAGAAGGATAGAGACAAGAGTAATAGGGATAGTGATAGTAGAATAAGGATAATAATAACAGTCATAGAAATATTAATAGTAATAAGGATAATAATAATAGTTATAGCGATAATAATAATAATAATAAGGGAAATAATAATAGAATAAGGATAATAATAACAGTCATAGCGATAATAATAATAGTTATAGCGATAATAATATTAGTAATAAGGATAATAATAATTGTTATAGCGATAATAATAATAGTAATAAGGATAATAATAATAGTTATAAGGATAAAGACAAGAATAATAGGGATAGTAATAATAGAATAAGGATAATAATAACAGTCATAGCGATAATAATAATAGTAATGAGGATAATAATAATAGTTATAAGGATAGAGACAAGAGTAATAGGGATAGTAATAATAGAATAAGGATAATAATAACAGTCATAGCGATAATAATAATAGTAATGAGGATAACAATAATAGTTATAGAGATAATAATACTAGTAATAAGGATAATAATAACAGTTATAATGATAATAATAATAGTAATAAGGGAAATAATAATAGTTATAAGGATAAAGACAAGAGTAATAGGGATAGTAATAATAGAATAAGTATAATAATAACAGTCATAGCGATAATAATAATAGTAATAAGGATAATAATAATAGTAATAAGGATAATAATAATAGTTATAAGGATAAACACAAGAATAATAGGGATATTAATAATAGAATAAGGATAATAATAACAGTCATAGCGATAATAATAATAGTAATGAGGATAATAATAATAGTTATAAGGATAAAGACAAGAGTAATAGGGATAGTAATAATAGAATAAGGATAATAATAACAGTCATAGCGATAATAATAATAATAATAAGGGAAATAATAATAGAATAAGGATAATAATAATAGTTATAAGGATAAAGACAAGAGTAATAGGGATATTAATAATAAAATAAGGATAATAATTACAGTCATAGCGATAATAATAATAGTATTAAGGATAATAATAATAGTTATAGTGCTAATAATAATAGTAATAAGCATAATAATAATAGTTATAAGGATAAAGAGAAGAGTAATAGGGATAGTAATAATAGAATAAGGATAATAACAACAGTCATAGCGATAATAATATTAGTAATAAGGATAATAATAATAGTTATAAGGATAAAGACAAGAGTAATAGGGATAGTAATAATACAATAAGCATAATAATAACAGTCATAGCGATAATAATAATAGTTATAGCGATAATAATAATAGTAATAAGGATAATAATAATAGTTATAAGGATAAAGACAAGGGTAATAGGGATAGTAATAATAGAATAAGGATAATAATAACAGTCATAGCGATAATAATAATAGTAATGAGGATAATAATAATAGTTATAAGGATAGAGACAAGAGTAATAGGGATAGTAATAATAGAATAAGGATAATAATAACAGTCATAGCGATAATAATAATAGTAGTAAGGATAATAATAACAGTTATAGCGATAATAATAATAGTAATAAGCATAATAATAATAGTTATAAGAATAGAGACAAGAGTAATAGGGATAGTAATAGTAGAATAAGCATAATAATTACAGTCATAGCGATAATAATAATAGTAGTATGGATAATAATAATAGTTATAGCGATAATAATAATAGTAATAAGCATAATAATAATAGTTAGAAGGATAGAGACAAGAGTAATAGGGATAGTGATAGTAGAATAAGGATAATAATAACAGTCATAGAAATATTAATAGTAATAAGGATAATAATAATAGTTATAGCGATAATAATAATAATAATAAGGGAAATAATAATAGAATAAGGATAATAATAACAGTCATAGCGATAATAATAATAGTAATGAGGATAACAATAATAGTTATAGAGATAATAATACTAGTAATAAGGATAATAATAACAGTTATAATGATAATAATAATAGTAATAAGGGAAATAATAATAGTTATAAGGATAAAGACAAGAGTAATAGGGATAGTAATAATAGAATAAGTATAATAATAACAGTCATAGCGATAATAATAATAGTAATAAGGATAATAATAATAGTAATAAGGATAATAATAATAGTTATAAGGATAAAGACAAGAATAATAGGGATAGTAATAATAGAATAAGGATAATAATAACAGTCATAGCGATAATAATAATAGTAATGAGGATAATAATAATAGTTATAAGGATAAAGACAAGAGTAATAGGGATAGTAATAATAGAATAAGGATAATAATAACAGTCATAGCGATAATAATAATAATAATAAGGGAAATAATAATAGAATAAGGATAATAATAATAGTTATAAGGATAAAGACAAGAGTAATAGGGATATTAATAATATAATAAGGATAATAATAACAGTCATAGCGATAATAATAATAGTATTAAGGATAATAATAATAGTTATAGTGCTAATAATAATAGTAATAAGCATAATAATAATAGTTATAAGGATAAAGAGAAGAGTAATAGGGATAGTAATAATAGAATAAGGATAATAACAACAGTCATAGCGATAATAATATTAGTAATAAGGATAATAATAATAGTTATAAGGATAAAGACAAGAGTAATAGGGATAGTAATAATACAATAAGCATAATAATAACAGTCACAGCGATAATAATAATAGTTATAGCGATAATAATAATAGTAATAAGGATAATAATAATAGTTATAAGGATAAAGACAAGGGTAATAGGGATAGTAATAATAGAATAAGGATAATAATAACAGTCATAGCGATAATAATAATAGTAATGAGGATAATAATAATAGTTATAAGGATAGAGACAAGAGTAATAGGGATAGTAATAATAGAATAAGGATAATAATAACAGTCATAGCGATAATAATAATAGTAGTAAGGATAATAATAATAGTTATAGCGATAATAATAATAGTAATAAGCATAATAATAATAGTTATAAGAATAGAGACAAGAGTAATAGGGATAGTAATAGTAGAATAAGCATAATAATAACAGTCATAGCGATAATAATAATAGTAGTATGGATAATAATAATAGTTATAGCGATAATAATAATAGTAATAAGCATAATAATAATAGTTAGAAGGATAGAGACAAGAGTAATAGGGATAGTGATAGTAGAATAAGGATAATAATAACAGTCATAGAAATATTAATAGTAATAAGGATAATAATAATAGTTATAGCGATAATAATAATAATAATAAGGGAAATAATAATAGAATAAGGATAATAATAACAGTCATAGCGATAATAATAATAGTTATAGCGATAATAATATTAGTAATAAGGATAATAATAATAGTTATAGCGATAATAATAATAGTAATAAGGATAATAATAATAGTTATAAGGATAAAGACAAGAATAATAGGGATAGTAATAATAGAATAAGGATAATAGTAACAGTCATAGCGATGATAATAATAGTAATAAGGATAATAATAATAGTTATAAGGATAAAGAGAAGAGTAATAGGGATAGTAATAATAGAAAAAGGATAATAATAACAGTCATAGCGATAATAATAATAGTATTAAGGATAATAATAATAGTTATAGCGATAATAATAATAGTAATAAGGATAATAATAATAGTTATAAGGATAAAGAGAAGAGTAATAGGGATAGTAATAATAGAATAAGGATAATAACAACAGTCATAGCGATAATAATAATAGTAATGAGGATAATAATAATAGTTATAAGGATAGAGACAAGAGTATTAGGGATAGTAATAATAGAATAAGGATAATAATAACAGTCATAGCGATAATAATAATAGTAGTAAGGATAATAATAATAGTTATAGCGATAATAATAATAGTAATAAGCATATTAATAATAGTTATAAGAATAGAGACAAGAGTAGTAGGGATAGTAATAGTAGAATAAGCATAATAATAACAGTCATAGCGATAATAATAATAGTAGTATGGATAATAATAATAGTTATAGCGATAATAATAATAGTAATAAGGATAATAATAATAGCTATAAGGATAGAGACAAGAGTAATAGGGATAGTGATAGTAGAATAAGGATAATAATAACAGTCATAGCGATATTAATAATAATAAGGATAATAATAATAGTTATAGCGATAATAATAATAATAATAAGGGAAATAATAATAGAATAAGGATAATAATAACAGTCATAGCGATAATAATAATAGTTATAGCGATAATAATATTAGTAATAAGGATAATAATAATAGTTATAAGGATAAAGACAAGAGTAATAGGGATAGTAATAATACAATAAGCATAATAATAACAGTCATAGCGATAATAATAATAGTTATAGCGATAATAATAATAGTAATAAGGATAATAATAATAGTTATAAGGATAAAGACAAGGGTAATAGGGATAGTAATAATAGAATAAGGATAATAATAACAGTCATAGCGATAATAATAATAGTAATGAGGATAATAATAATAGTTATAGCGATAATAATAATACTGACAAGGATAATAATAATAGTTATAAGGATAAAGACAAGAGCAATAGAGATAGTAATAATAGAATAAGGATAATAATAACAGTCATAGCGATAATAATAATAGTAATAAGGATAATAATAATAGTTATAGTGCTAATAATAATAGTAATGAGGATAATAATAATAGTTATAAGGATAGAGACAAGAGTAATAGGGATAGTAATAATAGAATAAGGATAATAATAACAGTCATAGCGATAATAATAATAGTAGTAAGGATAATAATAATAGTTATAGCGATAATAATAATAGTAATAAGCATAATAATAATAGTTATAAGAATAGAGACAAGAGTAATAGGGATAGTAATAGTAGAATAAGCATAATAATAACAGTCATAGCGATAATAATAATAGTAGTATGGATAATAATAATAGTTATAGCGATAATAATAATAGTAATAAGCATAATAATAATAGTTAGAAGGATAGAGACAAGAGTAATAGGGATAGTGATAGTAGAATAAGGATAATAATAACAGTCATAGAAATATTAATAGTAATAAGGATAATAATAATAGTTATAGCGATAATAATAATAATAATAAGGGAAATAATAATAGAATAATGATAATAATAACAGTCATAGCGATAATAATAATAGTTATAGCGATAATAATAATAGTAATAAGGATAATAATAATAGCTATAAGGATGGAGACAAGAGTAATAGGGATAGTGATAGTAGAATAAGGATAATAATAACAGTCATAGCGATATTAATAATAATAAGGATAATAATAATAGTTATAGCTATAATAATAATAATAATAAGGGAAATAATAATAGAATAAGGATAATAATAACAGTCATAGCGATAATAATAATAGTTATAGCGATAATAATATTAGTAATAAGGATAATAATAATAGTTATAAGGATAAAGACAAGAGTAATAGGGATAGTAATAATACAATAAGCATAATAATAACAGTCATAGCGATAATAATAATAGTTATAGCGATAATAATAATAGTAATAAGGATAATAATAATAGTTATAAGGATAAAGACAAGGGTAATAGGGATAGTAATAATAGAATAAGGATAATAATAACAGTCATAGCGATAATAATAATAGTAATGAGGATAATAATAATAGTTATAAGGATAGAGACAAGAGTAATAGGGATAGTAATAATAGAATAAGGATAATAATAACAGTCATAGCGATAATAATAATAGTAGTAAGGATAATAATAATAGTTATAGCGATAATAATAATAGTAATAAGCATAATAATAATAGTTATAAGAATAGAGACAAGAGTAATAGGGATAGTAATAGTAGAATAAGCATAATAATAACAGTCATAGCGATAATAATAATAGTAGTATGGATAATAATAATAGTTATAGCGATAATAATAATAGTAATAAGCATAATAATAATAGTTAGAAGGATAGAGACAAGAGTAATAGGGATAGTGATAGTAGAATAAGGATAATAATAACAGTCATAGAAATATTAATAGTAATAAGGATAATAATAATAGTTATAGCGATAATAATAATAATAATAAGGGAAATAATAATAGAATAAGGATAATAATAACAGTCATAGCGATAATAATAATAGTTATAGCGATAATAATATTAGTAATAAGGATAATAATAATAGTTATAGCGATAATAATAATAGTAATAAGGATAATAATAATAGTTATAAGGATAAAGACAAGAATAATAGGGATAGTAATAATAGAATAAGGATAATAGTAACAGTCATAGCGATGATAATAATAGTAATAAGGATAATAATAATAGTTATAAGGATAAAGAGAAGAGTAATAGGGATAGTAATAATAGAAAAAGGATAATAATAACAGTCATAGCGATAATAATAATAGTATTAAGGATAATAATAATAGTTATAGCGATAATAATAATAGTAATAAGGATAATAATAATAGTTATAAGGATAAAGAGAAGAGTAATAGGGATAGTAATAATAGAATAAGGATAATAACAACAGTCATAGCGATAATAATAATAGTAATGAGGATAATAATAATAGTTATAAGGATAGAGACAAGAGTATTAGGGATAGTAATAATAGAATAAGGATAATAATAACAGTCATAGCGATAATAATAATAGTAGTAAGGATAATAATAATAGTTATAGCGATAATAATAATAGTAATAAGCATATTAATAATAGTTATAAGAATAGAGACAAGAGTAGTAGGGATAGTAATAGTAGAATAAGCATAATAATAACAGTCATAGCGATAATAATAATAGTAGTATGGATAATAATAATAGTTATAGCGATAATAATAATAGTAATAAGGATAATAATAATAGCTATAAGGATAGAGACAAGAGTAATAGGGATAGTGATAGTAGAATAAGGATAATAATAACAGTCATAGCGATATTAATAATAATAAGGATAATAATAATAGTTATAGCGATAATAATAATAATAATAAGGGAAATAATAATAGAATAAGGATAATAATAACAGTCATAGCGATAATAATAATAGTTATAGCGATAATAATATTAGTAATAAGGATAATAATAATAGTTATAAGGATAAAGACAAGAGTAATAGGGATAGTAATAATACAATAAGCATAATAATAACAGTCATAGCGATAATAATAATAGTTATAGCGATAATAATAATAGTAATAAGGATAATAATAATAGTTATAAGGATAAAGACAAGGGTAATAGGGATAGTAATAATAGAATAAGGATAATAATAACAGTCATAGCGATAATAATAATAGTAATGAGGATAATAATAATAGTTATAGCGATAATAATAATACTGACAAGGATAATAATAATAGTTATAAGGATAAAGACAAGAGCAATAGAGATAGTAATAATAGAATAAGGATAATAATAACAGTCATAGCGATAATAATAATAGTAATAAGGATAATAATAATAGTTATAGTGCTAATAATAATAGTAATAAGCATAATAATAATAGTTATAAGGATAGAGACAAGAGTAATAGGGATAGTAATAATAGAATAAGCATAATAATAACAGTCATAGCGATAATAATAATAGTAATAAGGATAATAATAATAGTTATAAGGATAGAGACAAGAGTAATAGGGATAGTAATAATAGAATAAGGATAATAATAACAGTCATAGCGATAATAATAATAGTAATGAGGATAACAATAATAGTTATAGAGATAATAATACTAGTAATAAGGATAATAATAACAGTTATAATGATAATAATAATAGTAATAAGGGAAATAATAATAGTTATAAGGATAAAGACAAGAGTAATAGGGATAGTAATAATAGAATAAGTATAATAATAACAGTCATAGCGATAATAATAATAGTAATAAGGATAATAATAATAGTAATAAGGATAATAATAATAGTTATAAGGATAAAGACAAGAATAATAGGGATAGTAATAATAGAATAAGGATAATAATAACAGTCATAGCGATAATAATAATAGTAATGAGGATAATAATAATAGTTATAAGGATAAAGACAAGAGTAATAGGGATAGTAATAATAGAATAAGGATAATAATAACAGTCATAGCGATAATAATAATAATAATAAGGGAAATAATAATAGAATAAGGATAATAATAATAGTTATAAGGATAAAGACAAGAGTAATAGGGATATTAATAATAAAATAAGGATAATAATAACAGTCATAGCGATAATAATAATAGTATTAAGGATAATAATAATAGTTATAGTGCTAATAATAATAGTAATAAGCATAATAATAATAGTTATAAGGATAAAGAGAAGAGTAATAGGGATAGTAATAATAGAATAAGGATAATAACAACAGTCATAGCGATAATAATATTAGTAATAAGGATAATAATAATAGTTATAAGGATAAAGACAAGAGTAATAGGGATAGTAATAATACAATAAGCATAATAATAACAGTCATAGCGATAATAATAATAGTTATAGCGATAATAATAATAGTAATAAGGATAATAATAATAGTTATAAGGATAAAGACAAGGGTAATAGGGATAGTAATAATAGAATAAGGATAATAATAACAGTCATAGCGATAATAATAATAGTAATGAGGATAATAATAATAGTTATAAGGATAGAGACAAGAGTAATAGGGATAGTAATAATAGAATAAGGATAATAATAACAGTCATAGCGATAATAATAATAGTAGTAAGGATAATAATAATAGTTATAAGGATAATAATAATAGTTATAAGGATAAAGAGAAGAGTAATAGGGATAGTAATAATAGAATAAGGATAATAATAACAGTCATAGCGATAATAATAATAGTAATAAGGATAATAATAACAGTTATAATGATAATAATAATAGTAATAAGGGAAATAATAATAGTTATAAGGATAAAGACAAGAGTAATAGGGATAGTAATAATAGAATAAGTATAATAATAACAGTCATAGCGATAATAATAATAGTAATAAGGATAATAATAATAGTTATAAGGATAAAGACAAGGGTAATAGGGATATTAATAATAGAATAAGGATAATAATAACAGTCATAGCGATAATAATAATAGTAATGAGGATAATAATAATAGTTATAAGGATAGAGACAAGAGTAATAGGGATAGTAATAATAGAATAAGGATAATAATAACAGTCATAGCGATAATAATAATAGTAGTAAGGATAATAATAATAGTTATAGCGATAATAATAATAGTAATAAGCATAATAATAATAGTTATAAGAATAGAGACAAGAGTAATAGGGATAGTAATAATAGAATAAGCATAATAATAACAGTCATAGCGATAATAATAATAGTAGTATGGATAATAATAATAGTTATAGCGATAATAATAATAGTAATAAGCATAATAATAATAGTTAGAAGGATAGAGACAAGAGTAATAGGGATAGTGATAGTAGAATAAGGATAATAATAACAGTCATAGAAATATTAATAGTAATAAGGATAATAATAATAGTTATAGCGATAATAATAATAATAATAAGGGAAATAATAATAGAATAAGGATAATAATAACAGTCATAGCGATAATAATAATAGTTATAGCGATAATAATATTAGTAATAAGGATAATAATAATAGTTATAGCGATAATAATAATAGTAATAAGGATAATAATAATAGTTATAAGGATAAAGACAAGAATAATAGGGATAGTAATAATAGAATAAGGATAATAATAACAGTCATAGCGATAATAATAATAGTAATGAGGATAATAATAATAGTTATAAGGATAGAGACAAGAGTAATAGGGATAGTAATAATAGAATAAGGATAATAATAACAGTCATAGCGATAATAATAATAGTAATGAGGATAACAATAATAGTTATAGAGATAATAATACTAGTAATAAGGATAATAATAACAGTTATAATGATAATAATAATAGTAATAAGGGAAATAATAATAGTTATAAGGATAAAGACAAGAGTAATAGGGATAGTAATAATAGAATAAGTATAATAATAACAGTCATAGCGATAATAATAATAGTAATAAGGATAATAATAATAGTAATAAGGATAATAATAATAGTTATAAGGATAAAGACAAGAATAATAGGGATAGTAATAATAGAATAAGGATAATAATAACAGTCATAGCGATAATAATAATAGTAATGAGGATAATAATAATAGTTATAAGGATAAAGACAAGAGTAATAGGGATAGTAATAATAGAATAAGGATAATAATAACAGTCATAGCGATAATAATAATAATAATAAGGGAAATAATAATAGAATAAGGATAATAATAATAGTTATAAGGATAAAGACAAGAGTAATAGGGATATTAATAATAAAATAAGGATAATAATAACAGTCATAGCGATAATAATAATAGTATTAAGGATAATAATAATAGTTATAGTGCTAATAATAATAGTAATAAGCATAATAATAATAGTTATAAGGATAAAGAGAAGAGTAATAGGGATAGTAATAATAGAATAAGGATAATAACAACAGTCATAGCGATAATAATATTAGTAATAAGGATAATAATAATAGTTATAAGGATAAAGACAAGAGTAATAGGGATAGTAATAATACAATAAGCATAATAATAACAGTCATAGCGATAATAATAAGAGTTATAGCGATAATAATAATAGTAATAAGGATAATAATAATAGTTATAAGGATAAAGACAAGGGTAATAGGGATAGTAATAATAGAATAAGGATAATAATAACAGTCATAGCGATAATAATAATAGTAATGAGGATAATAATAATAGTTATAAGGATAGAGACAAGAGTAATAGGGATAGTAATAATAGAATAAGGATAATAATAACAGTCATAGCGATAATAATAATAGTATTAAGGATAATAATAATAGTTATAGCGATAATAATAATAGTAATAAGCATAATAATAATAGTTATAAGAATAGAGACAAGAGTAATAGGGATAGTAATAGTAGAATAAGCATAATAATAACAGTCATAGCGATAATAATAATAGTAGTATGGATAATAATAATAGTTATAGCGATAATAATAATAGTTAGAAGGATAGAGACAAGAGTAATAGGGATAGTGATAGTAGAATAAGGATAATAATAACAGTCATAGAAATATTAATAGTAATAAGGATAATAATAATAGTTATAGCGATAATAATAATAATAATAAGGGAAATAATAATAGAATAAGGATAATAATAACAGTCATAGCGATAATAATAATAGTTATAGCGATAATAATATTAGTAATAAGGATAATAATAATAGTTATAGCGATAATAATAATAGTAATAAGGATAATAATAATAGTTATAAGGATAAAGACAAGAATAATAGGGATAGTAATAATAGAATAAGGATAATAATAACAGTCATAGCGATAATAATAATAGTAATGAGGATAATAATAATAGTTATAAGGATAGAGACAAGAGTAATGGGGATAGTAATAATAGAATAAGGATAATAATAACAGTCATAGCGATAATAATAATAGTAATGAGGATAACAATAATAGTTATAGAGATAATAATACTAGTAATAAGGATAATAATAACAGTTATAATGATAATAATAATAGTAATAAGGGAAATAATAATAGTTATAAGGATAAAGACAAGAGTAATAGGGATAGTAATAATAGAATAAGTATAATAATAACAGTCATAGCGATAATAATAATAGTAATAAGGATAATAATAATAGTAATAAGGATAATAATAATAGTTATAAGGATAAAGACAAGAATAATAGGGATAGTAATAATAGAATAAGGATAATAATAACAGTCATAGCGATAATAATAATAGTAATGAGGATAATAATAATAGTTATAAGGATAAAGACAAGAGTAATAGGGATAGTAATAATAGAATAAGGATAATAATAACAGTCATAGCGATAATAATAATAGTAATGAGGATAATAATAATAGTTATAGCGATAATAATAATAGTAATAAGCATAATAATAATAGTTATAAGAATAGAGATAAGAGTAATAGGGATAGTAATAGTAGAATAAGCATAATAATAACAGTCATAGCGATAATAATAATAGTAGTATGGATAATAATAATAGTTATAGCGATAATAATAATAGTAATAAGCATAATAATAATAGTTAGAAGGATAGAGACAAGAGTAATAGGGATAGTGATAGTAGAATAAGGATAATAATAACAGTCATAGAAATATTAATAGTAATAAGGATAATAATAATAGTTATAGCGATAATAATAATAATAATAAGGGAAATAATAATAGAATAAGGATAATAATAACAGTCATAGCGATAATAATAATAGTAATGAGGATAACAATAATAGTTATAGAGATAATAATACTAGTAATAAGGATAATAATAACAGTTATAATGATAATAATAATAGTAATAAGGGAAATAATAATAGTTATAAGGATAAAGACAAGAGTAATAGGGATAGTAATAATAGAATAAGTATAATAATAACAGTCATAGCGATAATAATAATAGTAATAAGGATAATAATAATAGTAATAAGGATAATAATAATAGCTATAAGGATGGAGACAAGAGTAATAGGGATAGTGATAGTAGAATAAGGATAATAATAACAGTCATAGCGATATTAATAATAATAAGGATAATAATAATAGTTATAGCTATAATAATAATAATAATAAGGGAAATAATAATAGAATAAGGATAATAATAACAGTCATAGCGATAATAATAATAGTTATAGCGATAATAATATTAGTAATAAGGATAATAATAATAGTTATAGCGATAATAATAATAGTAATAAGGATAATAATAATAGTTATAAGGATAAAGACAAGAATAATAGGGATAGTAATAATAGAATAAGGATAATAATAACAGTCATAGCGATAATAATAATAGTAATGAGGATAATAATAATAGTTATAAGGATAGAGACAAGAGTAATAGGGATAGTAATAATAGAATAAGGATAATAATAACAGTCATAGCGATAATAATAATAGTAATGAGGATATCAATAATAGTTATAGAGATAATAATACTAGTAGTAAGGATAATAATAACAGTTATAATGATAATAATAATAGTAATAAGGGAAATAATAATAGTTATAAGGATAAAGACAAGAGTAATAGGGATAGTAATAATAGAATAAGTATAATAATAACAGTCATAGCGATAATAATAATAGTAATAAGGATAATAATAATAGTTATAAGGATAAAGACAAGAATAATAGGGATAGTAATAATAGAATAAGGATAATAATAACAGTCATAGCGATAATAATAATAGTAATGAGGATAATAATAATAGTTATAAGGATAAAGACAAGAGTAATAGGGATAGTAATAATAGAATAAGGATAATAATAACAGTCATAGCGATAATAATAATAATAATAAGGGAAATAATAATAGAATAAGGATAATAATAATAGTTATAAGGATAAAGACAAGAGTAATAGGGATATTAATAATAAAATAAGGATAATAATAACAGTCATAGCGATAATAATAATAGTATTAAGGATAATAATAATAGTTATAGTGCTAATAATAATAGTAATAAGCATAATAATAATAGTTATAAGGATAAAGAGAAGAGTAATAGGGATAGTAATAATAGAATAAGGATAATAACAACAGTCATAGCGATAATAATATTAGTAATAAGGATAATAATAATAGTTATAAGGATAAAGACAAGAGTAATAGGGATAGTAATAATACAATAAGCATAATAATAACAGTCATAGCGATAATAATAATAGTTATAGCGATAATAATAATAGTAATAAGGATAATAATAATAGTTATAAGGATAAAGACAAGGGTAATAGGGATAGTAATAATAGAATAAGGATAATAATAACAGTCATAGCGATAATAATAATAGTAATGAGGATAATAATAATAGTTATAAGGATAGAGACAAGAGTAATAGGGATAGTAATAATAGAATAAGGATAATAATAACAGTCATAGCGATAATAATAATAGTAGTAAGGATAATAATAATAGTTATAGCGATAATAATAATAGTAATAAGCATAATAATAATAGTTATAAGAAAGAGACAAGAGTAATAGGGATAGTAATAGTAGAATAAGCATAATAATAACAGTCATAGCGATAATAATAATAGTAGTATGGATAATAATAATAGTTATAGCGATAATAATAATAGTAATAAGCATAATTATAATAGTTAGAAGGATAGAGACAAGAGTAATAGGGATAGTGATAGTAGAATAAGGATAATAATAACAGTCATAGAAATATTAATAGTAATAAGGATAATAATAATAGTTATAGCGATAATAATAATAATAATAAGGGAAATAATAATAGAATAATGATAATAATAACAGTCATAGCGATAATAATAATAGTTATAGCGATAATAATAATAGTAATAAGGATAATAATAATAGCTATAAGGATGGAGACAAGAGTAATAGGGATAGTGATAGTAGAATAAGGATAATAATAACAGTCATAGCGATATTAATAATAATAAGGATAATAATAATAGTTATAGCTATAATAATAATAATAATGAGGGAAATAATAATAGAATAAGGATAATAATAACAGTCATAGCGATAATAATAATAGTTATAGCGATAATAATATTAGTAATAAGGATAATAATAATAGTTATAGCGATAATAATAATAGTAATAAGGATAATAATAATAGTTATAAGGATAAAGACAAGAATAATAGGGATAGTAATAATAGAATAAGGATAATAATAACAGTCATAGCGATAATAATAATAGTAATGAGGATAATAATAATAGTTATAAGGATAGAGACAAGAGTAATAGGGATAGTAATAATAGAATAAGGATAATAATAACAGTCATAGCGATAATAATAATAGTAATGAGGATAACAATAATAGTTATAGAGATAATAATACTAGTAATAAGGATAATAATAACAGTTATAATGATAATAATAATAGTAATAAGGGAAATAATAATAGTTATAAGGATAAAGACAAGAGTAATAGGGATAGTAATAATAGAATAAGTATAATAATAACAGTCATAGCGATAATAATAATAGTAATAAGGATAATAATAATAGTTATAAGGATAAAGACAAGAGTAATAGGGATAGTAATAATAGAATAAGGATAATAATAACAGTCATAGCGATAATAATAATAATAATAAGGGAAATAATAATAGAATAAGGATAATAATAATAGTTATAAGGATAAAGACAAGAGTAATAGGGATATTAATAATAAAATAAGGATAATAATAACAGTCATAGCGATAATAATAATAGTATTAAGGATAATAATAATAGTTATAGTGCTAATAATAATAGTAATAAGCATAATAATAATAGTTATAAGGATAAAGAGAAGAGTAATAGGGATAGTAATAATAGAATAAGGATAATAACAACAGTCATAGCGATAATAATATTAGTAATAAGGATAATAATAATAGTTATAATGATAATAATAATAGTAATAAGGGAAATAATAATAGTTATAAGGATAAAGACAAGAGTAATAGGGATAGTAATAATAGAATAAGTATAATAATAACAGTCATAGCGATAATAATAATAGTAATAAGGATAATAATAATAGTTATAAGGATAAAGACAAGGGTAATAGGGATATTAATAATAGAATAAGGATAATAATAACAGTCATAGCGATAATAATAATAGTAATGAGGATAATAATAATAGTTATAAGGATAGAGACAAGAGTAATAGGGATAGTAATAATAGAATAAGGATAATAATAACAGTCATAGCGATAATAATAATAGTAGTAAGGATAATAATAATAGTTATAGCGATAATAATAATAGTAATAAGCATAATAATAATAGTTATAAGAATAGAGACAAGAGTAATAGGGATAGTAATAATAGAATAAGCATAATAATAACAGTCATAGCGATAATAATAATAGTAGTATGGATAATAATAATAGTTATAGCGATAATAATAATAGTAATAAGCATAATAATAATAGTTAGAAGGATAGAGACAAGAGTAATAGGGATAGTGATAGTAGAATAAGGATAATAATAACAGTCATAGAAATATTAATAGTAATAAGGATAATAATAATAGTTATAGCGATAATAATAATAATAATAAGGGAAATAATAATAGAATAAGGATAATAATAACAGTCATAGCGATAATAATAATAGTTATAGCGATAATAATATTAGTAATAAGGATAATAATAATAGTTATAGCGATAATAATAATAGTAATAAGGATAATAATAATAGTTATAAGGATAAAGACAAGAATAATAGGGATAGTAATAATAGAATAAGGATAATAATAACAGTCATAGCGATAATAATAATAGTAATGAGGATAATAATAATAGTTATAAGGATAGAGACAAGAGTAATAGGGATAGTAATAATAGAATAAGGATAATAATAACAGTCATAGCGATAATAATAATAGTAATGAGGATAACAATAATAGTTATAGAGATAATAATACTAGTAATAAGGATAATAATAACAGTTATAATGATAATAATAATAGTAATAAGGGAAATAATAATAGTTATAAGGATAAAGACAAGAGTAATAGGGATAGTAATAATAGAATAAGTATAATAATAACAGTCATAGCGATAATAATAATAGTAATAAGGATAATAATAATAGTAATAAGGATAATAATAATAGTTATAAGGATAAAGACAAGAATAATAGGGATAGTAATAATAGAATAAGGATAATAATAACAGTCATAGCGATAATAATAATAGTAATGAGGATAATAATAATAGTTATAAGGATAAAGACAAGAGTAATAGGGATAGTAATAATAGAATAAGGATAATAATAACAGTCATAGCGATAATAATAATAATAATAAGGGAAATAATAATAGAATAAGGATAATAATAATAGTTATAAGGATAAAGACAAGAGTAATAGGGATATTAATAATAAAATAAGGATAATAATAACAGTCATAGCGATAATAATAATAGTATTAAGGATAATAATAATAGTTATAGTGCTAATAATAATAGTAATAAGCATAATAATAATAGTTATAAGGATAAAGAGAAGAGTAATAGGGATAGTAATAATAGAATAAGGATAATAACAACAGTCATAGCGATAATAATATTAGTAATAAGGATAATAATAATAGTTATAAGGATAAAGACAAGAGTAATAGGGATAGTAATAATACAATAAGCATAATAATAACAGTCATAGCGATAATAATAAGAGTTATAGCGATAATAATAATAGTAATAAGGATAATAATAATAGTTATAAGGATAAAGACAAGGGTAATAGGGATAGTAATAATAGAATAAGGATAATAATAACAGTCATAGCGATAATAATAATAGTAATGAGGATAATAATAATAGTTATAAGGATAGAGACAAGAGTAATAGGGATAGTAATAATAGAATAAGGATAATAATAACAGTCATAGCGATAATAATAATAGTAGTAAGGATAATAATAATAGTTATAGCGATAATAATAATAGTAATAAGCATAATAATAATAGTTATAAGAATAGAGACAAGAGTAATAGGGATAGTAATAGTAGAATAAGCATAATAATAACAGTCATAGCGATAATAATAATAGTAGTATGGATAATAATAATAGTTATAGCGATAATAATAATAGTTAGAAGGATAGAGACAAGAGTAATAGGGATAGTGATAGTAGAATAAGGATAATAATAACAGTCATAGAAATATTAATAGTAATAAGGATAATAATAATAGTTATAGCGATAATAATAATAATAATAAGGGAAATAATAATAGAATAAGGATAATAATAACAGTCATAGCGATAATAATAATAGTTATAGCGATAATAATATTAGTAATAAGGATAATAATAATAGTTATAGCGATAATAATAATAGTAATAAGGATAATAATAATAGTTATAAGGATAAAGACAAGAATAATAGGGATAGTAATAATAGAATAAGGATAATAATAACAGTCATAGCGATAATAATAATAGTAATGAGGATAATAATAATAGTTATAAGGATAGAGACAAGAGTAATGGGGATAGTAATAATAGAATAAGGATAATAATAACAGTCATAGCGATAATAATAATAGTAATGAGGATAACAATAATAGTTATAGAGATAATAATACTAGTAATAAGGATAATAATAACAGTTATAATGATAATAATAATAGTAATAAGGGAAATAATAATAGTTATAAGGATAAAGACAAGAGTAATAGGGATAGTAATAATAGAATAAGTATAATAATAACAGTCATAGCGATAATAATAATAGTAATAAGGATAATAATAATAGTAATAAGGATAATAATAATAGTTATAAGGATAAAGACAAGAATAATAGGGATAGTAATAATAGAATAAGGATAATAATAACAGTCATAGCGATAATAATAATAGTAATGAGGATAATAATAATAGTTATAAGGATAAAGACAAGAGTAATAGGGATAGTAATAATAGAATAAGGATAATAATAACAGTCATAGCGATAATAATAATAGTAATGAGGATAATAATAATAGTTATAGCGATAATAATAATAGTAATAAGCATAATAATAATAGTTATAAGAATAGAGATAAGAGTAATAGGGATAGTAATAGTAGAATAAGCATAATAATAACAGTCATAGCGATAATAATAATAGTAGTATGGATAATAATAATAGTTATAGCGATAATAATAATAGTAATAAGCATAATAATAATAGTTAGAAGGATAGAGACAAGAGTAATAGGGATAGTGATAGTAGAATAAGGATAATAATAACAGTCATAGAAATATTAATAGTAATAAGGATAATAATAATAGTTATAGCGATAATAATAATAATAATAAGGGAAATAATAATAGAATAAGGATAATAATAACAGTCATAGCGATAATAATAATAGTAATGAGGATAACAATAATAGTTATAGAGATAATAATACTAGTAATAAGGATAATAATAACAGTTATAATGATAATAATAATAGTAATAAGGGAAATAATAATAGTTATAAGGATAAAGACAAGAGTAATAGGGATAGTAATAATAGAATAAGTATAATAATAACAGTCATAGCGATAATAATAATAGTAATAAGGATAATAATAATAGTAATAAGGATAATAATAATAGCTATAAGGATGGAGACAAGAGTAATAGGGATAGTGATAGTAGAATAAGGATAATAATAACAGTCATAGCGATATTAATAATAATAAGGATAATAATAATAGTTATAGCTATAATAATAATAATAATAAGGGAAATAATAATAGAATAAGGATAATAATAACAGTCATAGCGATAATAATAATAGTTATAGCGATAATAATATTAGTAATAAGGATAATAATAATAGTTATAGCGATAATAATAATAGTAATAAGGATAATAATAATAGTTATAAGGATAAAGACAAGAATAATAGGGATAGTAATAATAGAATAAGGATAATAATAACAGTCATAGCGATAATAATAATAGTAATGAGGATAATAATAATAGTTATAAGGATAGAGACAAGAGTAATAGGGATAGTAATAATAGAATAAGGATAATAATAACAGTCATAGCGATAATAATAATAGTAATGAGGATATCAATAATAGTTATAGAGATAATAATACTAGTAGTAAGGATAATAATAACAGTTATAATGATAATAATAATAGTAATAAGGGAAATAATAATAGTTATAAGGATAAAGACAAGAGTAATAGGGATAGTAATAATAGAATAAGTATAATAATAACAGTCATAGCGATAATAATAATAGTAATAAGGATAATAATAATAGTTATAAGGATAAAGACAAGAATAATAGGGATAGTAATAATAGAATAAGGATAATAATAACAGTCATAGCGATAATAATAATAGTAATGAGGATAATAATAATAGTTATAAGGATAAAGACAAGAGTAATAGGGATAGTAATAATAGAATAAGGATAATAATAACAGTCATAGCGATAATAATAATAATAATAAGGGAAATAATAATAGAATAAGGATAATAATAATAGTTATAAGGATAAAGACAAGAGTAATAGGGATATTAATAATAAAATAAGGATAATAATAACAGTCATAGCGATAATAATAATAGTATTAAGGATAATAATAATAGTTATAGTGCTAATAATAATAGTAATAAGCATAATAATAATAGTTATAAGGATAAAGAGAAGAGTAATAGGGATAGTAATAATAGAATAAGGATAATAACAACAGTCATAGCGATAATAATATTAGTAATAAGGATAATAATAATAGTTATAAGGATAAAGACAAGAGTAATAGGGATAGTAATAATACAATAAGCATAATAATAACAGTCATAGCGATAATAATAATAGTTATAGCGATAATAATAATAGTAATAAGGATAATAATAATAGTTATAAGGATAAAGACAAGGGTAATAGGGATAGTAATAATAGAATAAGGATAATAATAACAGTCATAGCGATAATAATAATAGTAATGAGGATAATAATAATAGTTATAAGGATAGAGACAAGAGTAATAGGGATAGTAATAATAGAATAAGGATAATAATAACAGTCATAGCGATAATAATAATAGTAGTAAGGATAATAATAATAGTTATAGCGATAATAATAATAGTAATAAGCATAATAATAATAGTTATAAGAAAGAGACAAGAGTAATAGGGATAGTAATAGTAGAATAAGCATAATAATAACAGTCATAGCGATAATAATAATAGTAGTATGGATAATAATAATAGTTATAGCGATAATAATAACAGTAATAAGCATAATTATAATAGTTAGAAGGATAGAGACAAGAGTAATAGGGATAGTGATAGTAGAATAAGGATAATAATAACAGTCATAGAAATATTAATAGTAATAAGGATAATAATAATAGTTATAGCGATAATAATAATAATAATAAGGGAAATAATAATAGAATAATGATAATAATAACAGTCATAGCGATAATAATAATAGTTATAGCGATAATAATAATAGTAATAAGGATAATAATAATAGCTATAAGGATGGAGACAAGAGTAATAGGGATAGTGATAGTAGAATAAGGATAATAATAACAGTCATAGCGATATTAATAATAATAAGGATAATAATAATAGTTATAGCTATAATAATAATAATAATGAGGGAAATAATAATAGAATAAGGATAATAATAACAGTCATAGCGATAATAATAATAGTTATAGCGATAATAATATTAGTAATAAGGATAATAATAATAGTTATAGCGATAATAATAATAGTAATAAGGATAATAATAATAGTTATAAGGATAAAGACAAGAATAATAGGGATAGTAATAATAGAATAAGGATAATAATAACAGTCATAGCGATAATAATAATAGTAATGAGGATAATAATAATAGTTATAAGGATAGAGACAAGAGTAATAGGGATAGTAATAATAGAATAAGGATAATAATAACAGTCATAGCGATAATAATAATAGTAATGAGGATAACAATAATAGTTATAGAGATAATAATACTAGTAATAAGGATAATAATAACAGTTATAATGATAATAATAATAGTAATAAGGGAAATAATAATAGTTATAAGGATAAAGACAAGAGTAATAGGGATAGTAATAATAGAATAAGTATAATAATAACAGTCATAGCGATAATAATAATAGTAATAAGGATAATAATAATAGTTATAAGGATAAAGACAAGAGTAATAGGGATAGTAATAATAGAATAAGGATAATAATAACAGTCATAGCGATAATAATAATAATAATAAGGGAAATAATAATAGAATAAGGATAATAATAATAGTTATAAGGATAAAGACAAGAGTAATAGGGATATTAATAATAAAATAAGGATAATAATAACAGTCATAGCGATAATAATAATAGTATTAAGGATAATAATAATAGTTATAGTGCTAATAATAATAGTAATAAGCATAATAATAATAGTTATAAGGATAAAGAGAAGAGTAATAGGGATAGTAATAATAGAATAAGGATAATAACAACAGTCATAGCGATAATAATATTAGTAATAAGGATAATAATAATAGTTATAAGGATAAAGACAAGAGTAATAGGGATAGTAATAATACAATAAGCATAATAATAACAGTCATAGCGATAATAATAATAGTTATAGCGATAATAATAATAGTAATAAGGATAATAATAATAGTTATAAGGATAAAGACAAGGGTAATAGGGATAGTAATAATAGAATAAGGATAATAATAACAGTCATAGCGATAATAATAATAGTAGTGAGGATAATAATAATAGTTATAAGGATAGAGACAAGAGTAATAGGGATAGTAATAATAGAATAAGGATAATAATAACAGTCATAGCGATAATAATAATAGTAGTAAGGATAATAATAATAGTTATAGCGATAATAATAATAGTAATAAGCATAATAATAATAGTTATAAGAATAGAGACAAGAGTAATAGGGATAGTAATAGTAGAATAAGCATAATAATAACAGTCATAGCGATAATAATAATAGTAGTATGGATAATAATAATAGTTATAGCGATAATAATAATAGTAATAAGCATAATAATAATAGTTAGAAGGATAGAGACAAGAGTAATAGGGATAGTGATAGTAGAATAAGGATAATAATAACAGTCATAGAAATATTAATAGTAATAAGGATAATAATAATAGTTATAGCGATAATAATAATAATAATAAGGGAAATAATAATAGAATAATGATAATAATAACAGTCATAGCGATAATAATAATAGTTATAGCGATAATAATAATAGTAATAAGGATAATAATAATAGTTATAAGGATAAAGACAAGGGTAATAGGGATAGTAATAATAGAATAAGGATAATAATAACAGTCATAGCGATAATAATAATAGTAATGAGGATAATAATAATAGTTATAAGGATAGAGACAAGAGTAATAGGGATAGTAATAATAGAATAAGGATAATAATAACAGTCATAGCGATAATAATAATAGTAGTAAGGATAATAATAATAGTTATAGCGATAATAATAATAGTAATAAGCATAATAATAATAGTTATAAGAATAGAGACAAGAGTAATAGGGATAGTAATAGTAGAATAAGCATAATAATAACAGTCATAGCGATAATAATAATAGTAGTATGGATAATAATAATAGTTATAGCGATAATAATAATAGTAATAAGCATAATAATAATAGTTAGAAGGATAGAGACAAGAGTAATAGGGATAGTGATAGTAGAATAAGGATAATAATAACAGTCATAGAAATATTAATAGTAATAAGGATAATAATAATAGTTATAGCGATAATAATAATAATAATAAGGGAAATAATAATAGAATAAGGATAATAATAACAGTCATAGCGATAATAATAATAGTTATAGCGATAATAATATTAGTAATAAGGATAATAATAATAGTTATAGCGATAATAATAATAGTAATAAGGATAATAATAATAGTTATAAGGATAAAGACAAGAGTAATAGGGATAGTAATAATAGAATAAGGATAATAATAACAGTCATAGCGATAATAATAATAGTAATGAGGATAATAATAATAGTTATAAGGATAGAGACAAGAGTAATAGGGATAGTAATAGTAGAATAAGCATAATAATAACAGTCATAGCGATAATAATAATAGTAGTATGGATAATAATAATAGTTATAGCGATAATAATAATAGTAATAAGCATAATAATAATAGTTAGAAGGATAGAGACAAGAGTAATAGGGATAGTGATAGTAGAATAAGGATAATAATAACAGTCATAGAAATATTAATAGTAATAAGGATAATAATAATAGTTATAGCGATAATAATAATAATAATAAGGGAAATAATAATAGAATAAGGATAATAATAACAGTCATAGCGATAATAATAATAGTTATAGCGATAATAATATTAGTAATAAGGATAATAATAATAGTTATAGCGATAATAATAATAGTAATAAGGATAATAATAATAGTTATAAGGATAAAGACAAGAATAATAGGGATAGTAATAATAGAATAAGGATAATAATAACAGTCATAGCGATAATAATAATAGTAATGAGGATAATAATAATAGTTATAAGGATACAGACAAGAGTAATAGGGATAGTAATAATAGAATAAGGATAATAATAACAGTCATAGCGATAATAATAATAGTAATGAGGATAACAATAATAGTTATAGAGATAATAATACTAGTAATAAGGATAATAATAACAGTTATAATGATAATAATAATAGTTATAAGGATAAAGACAAGAGTAATAGGGATAGTAATAATAGAATAAGTATAATAATAACAGTCATAGCGATAATAATAATAGTAATAAGGATAATAATAATAGTTATAAGGATAAAGACAAGAATAATAGGGATAGTAATAATAGAATAAGGATAATAATAACAGTCATAGCGATAATAATAATAGTAATGAGGATAATAATAATAGTTATAAGGATAAAGACAAGAGTAATAGGGATAGTAATAATAGAATAAGGATAATAATAACAGTCATAGCGATAATAATAATAATAATAAGGGAAATAATAATAGAATAAGGATAATAATAATAGTTATAAGGATAAAGACAAGAGTAATAGGGATATTAATAATAAAATAAGGATAATAATAACAGTCATAGCGATAATAATAATAGTATTAAGGATAATAATAATAGTTATAGTGCTAATAATAATAGTAATAAGCATAATAATAATAGTTATAAGGATAAGGAGAAGAGTAATAGGGATAGTAATAATAGAATAAGGATAATAACAACAGTCATAGCGATAATAATATTAGTAATAAGGATAATAATAATAGTTATAAGGATAAAGACAAGAGTAATAGGGATAGTAATAATACAATAAGCATAATAATAACAGTCATAGCGATAATAATAATAGTTATAGCGATAATAATAATAGTAATAAGGATAATAATAATAGTTATAAGGATAAAGACAAGGGTAATAGGGATAGTAATAATAGAATAAGGATAATAATAACAGTCATAGCGATAATAATAATAGTAATGAGGATAATAATAATAGTTATAAGGATAGAGACAAGAGTAATAGGGATAGTAATAATAGAATAAGGATAATAATAACAGTCATAGCGATAATAATAATAGTAGTAAGGATAATAATAATAGTTATAGCGATAATAATAACAGTTATAATGATAATAATAATAGTTATAAGGATAAAGACAAGAGTAATAGGGATAGTAATAATAGAATAAGTATAATAATAACAGTCATAGCGATAATAATAATAGTAATAAGGATAATAATAATAGTTATAAGGATAAAGACAAGAATAATAGGGATAGTAATAATAGAATAAGGATAATAATAACAGTCATAGCGATAATAATAATAGTAATGAGGATAATAATAATAGTTATAAGGATAAAGACAAGAGTAATAGGGATAGTAATAATAGAATAAGGATAATAATAACAGTCATAGCGATAATAATAATAATAATAAGGGAAATAATAATAGAATAAGGATAATAATAATAGTTATAAGGATAAAGACAAGAGTAATAGGGATATTAATAATAAAATAAGGATAATAATAACAGTCATAGCGATAATAATAATAGTATTAAGGATAATAATAATAGTTATAGTGCTAATAATAATAGTAATAAGCATAATAATAATAGTTATAAGGATAAAGAGAAGAGTAATAGGGATAGTAATAATAGAATAAGGATAATAACAACAGTCATAGCGATAATAATATTAGTAATAAGGATAATAATAATAGTTATAAGGATAAAGACAAGAGTAATAGGGATAGTAATAATACAATAAGCATAATAATAACAGTCATAGCGATAATAATAATAGTTATAGCGATAATAATAATAGTAATAAGGATAATAATAATAGTTATAAGGATAAAGACAAGGGTAATAGGGATAGTAATAATAGAATAAGGATAATAATAACAGTCATAGCGATAATAATAATAGTAATGAGGATAATAATAATAGTTATAAGGATAGAGACAAGAGTAATAGGGATAGTAATAATAGAATAAGGATAATAATAACAGTCATAGCGATAATAATAATAGTAGTAAGGATAATAATAATAGTTATAGCGATAATAATAATAGTAATAAGCATAATAATAATAGTTATAAGAATAGAGACAAGAGTAATAGGGATAGTAATAGTAGAATAAGCATAATAATAACAGTCATAGCGATAATAATAATAGTAGTATGGATAATAATAATAGTTATAGCGATAATAATAATAGTAATAAGCATAATAATAATAGTTAGAAGGATAGAGACAAGAGTAATAGGGATAGTGATAGTAGAATAAGGATAATAATAACAGTCATAGAAATATTAATAGTAATAAGGATAATAATAATAGTTATAGCGATAATAATAATAATAATAAGGGAAATAATAATAGAATAAGGATAATAATAGCAGTCATAGCGATAATAATAATAGTTATAGCGATAATAATATTAGTAATAAGGATAATAATAATAGTTATAGCGATAAAAATAATAGTAATAAGGATAATAATAATAGTTATAAGGATGAAGACAAGAATAATAGGGATAGTAATAATAGAATGAGGATAATAATAACAGTCATAGGGATAATAATAATAGTAATGAGGATAATAATAATAGTTATAAGGATAAAGACAAGAGTAATAGGGATAGTAATAATAGAATAAGGATAATAATAACAGTCATAGCGAAAATAATAATAGTAATAAGGATAATAATAATAGTAATAAGGATAATAATAATAGTTATAAGGATAAAGAGAAGAGTAATAGGGATAGTAATAATAGAATAAGGATAACAATAACAGTCATTGCGATAATAATAATAGTAATAAGGATAATAATAATAGTTATAGCGATAATAATAATAGTAATAAGGATAATAATAATAGTTATAAGGATAAAGACAAGAGTAATAGGGATAGTAATAATAGAATAAGGATAATAATAACAGTCATAGCGATAATAATAATAGTAATGAGGATAATAATAATAGTTGAAAGGATAGAGACAAGAGTAATAGGGATAGTAATAATAGAATAAGTATAATAATAACAGTCATAGCGATAATAATAATAGTAATAAGGAAAATTATAATAGTTTTAGTGCTAATAATAATAGTAATAAGCATAACAATAATAGTTATAAGGATAAAGACAAGAGTAATAGGGATAGTAATAATAGAATAAGTATAATAATAACAGTCATAGCGATAATAATAATAGTAATAAGGATAATAATAATAGTTATAGTGCGAATAATAATAGTAATAAGGATAAACATAATAGTTATAGTGCTAATAATACTAGTAATAAGGATAATAATAACAGTTATAGCGATAATAATAAAAGTAGTAAGGGAAATAATAATAAATATCAGAATAAAGACAAGAGTAATAGGCATAGTAATAATGGAAGAAGTATAATACTAACAGTCATTGCGATAATAATAATAGAAATACGGATAATAATAATAGTTATAGTGGTAATAATAATATTAATAAGCATAATAATAATAGTTATAAGGATAGAGACAAGAGTAGTAGGGATAGTAATAATAGAATAAGGATAATAATAACAGTCATAGCGATAATAATAATAGTAATGAGGATAACAATAATAGTTATAGAGATAATAATACTAGTAATAAGGATAATAATAACAGTTATAATGATAATAATAATAGTAATAAGGGAAATAATAATAGTTATAAGGATAAAGACAAGAGTAATAGGGATAGTAATAATAGAATAAGGATAATAATAACAGTCATAGCGATAATAATAATAATAGCTATAGTGCTAATAATAATAGTAATAAGGATAATAATAACAGTTATAGCAATAATAATAATAGTAATAAGGATAATAATAATAGTTATAGTGCGAATAATAATAGTAATAAGGGAAATAATAATAATTATCAGGATAAAGACAAGAGTAATAGGGATAGTAATAATAGAATAAGTATAATAATAACAGTCATAGCGATAATAAAAATAGTAATAAGGATAATAATAATAGTTATAAGGATAATAATAATAGTTATATGGATAAAGAGAAGAGTAATAGGGATAGTAATAATAGAATAAGGATAATAATAGCAGTCATAGCGATAATAATAATAGTTATAGCGATAATAATATTAGTAATAAGGATAATAATAATAGTTATAGCGATAAAAATAATAGTAATAAGGATAATAATAATAGTTATAAGGATAAAGACAAGAATAATAGGGATAGTAATAATAGAATGAGGATAATAATAACAGTCATAGGGATAATAATAATAGTAATGAGGATAATAATAATAGTTATAAGGATAAAGACAAGAGTAATAGGGATAGTAATAATAGAATAAGGATAATAATAACAGTCATAGCGAAAATAATAATAGTAATAAGGATAATAATAATAGTAATAAGGATAATAATAATAGTTATAAGGATAAAGAGAAGAGTAATAGGGATAGTAATAATAGAATAAGGATAACAATAACAGTCATTGCGATAATAATAATAGTAATAAGGATAATAATAATAGTTATAGCGATAATAATAATAGTAATAAGGATAATAATAATAGTTAGAAGGATAAAGACAAGAGTAATAGGGATAGTAATAATAGAATAAGTATAATAATAACAGTCATAGCGATAATAATAATAGTAATAAGGAAAATTATAATAGTTTTAGTGCTAATAATAATAGTAATAAGCATAACAATAATAGTTATAAGGATAAAGACAAGAGTAATAGGGATAGTAATAATAGAATAAGTATAATAATAACAGTCATAGCGATAATAATAATAGTAATAAGGATAATAATAATAGTTATAGTGCGAATAATAATAGTAATAAGGATAAACATAATAGTTATAGTGCTAATAATACTAGTAATAAGGATAATAATAACAGTTATAGCGATAATAATAAAAGTAATAAGGGAAATAATAATAAATATCAGGATAAAGACAAGAGTAATAGGCATAGTAATAATGGAAGAAGTATAATACTAACAGTCATTGCGATAATAATAATAGAAATACGGATAATAATAATAGTTATAGTGGTAATAATAATATTAATAAGCATAATAATAATAGTTATAAGGATAGAGACAAGAGTAGTAGGGATAGTAATAATAGAATAAGGATAATAATAACAGTCATAGCGATAATAATAATAGTAATGAGGATAACAATAATAGTTATAGAGATAATAATACTAGTAATAAGGATAATAATAACAGTTATAATGATAATAATAATAGTAATAAGGGAAATAATAATAGTTATAAGGATAAAGACAAGAGTAATAGGGATAGTAATAATAGAATAAGGATAATAATAACAGTCATAGCGATAATAATAATAGTAGTAAGGATAATAATAATAGTTAGAAGGATAAAGAGAAGAGTAATAGGGATAGTAATAATAGAATAAGGATAATAATAACAGTCATAGCGATAATAATAATAGTAGTAAGGATAATAATAATAGTTATAGCGATAATAATAATAGTAATAAGGATAATAATAATAGTTATAAGGATAAAGAGAAGTGTAATAGGGATAGTAATAATAGAATAAGGATAATAATAACAGTCATTGCGATAATAATAATAGTAATAAGGATAATAATAATAGTTATAGCGATAATAATAATAGTAATAAGGATAATTATAATAGTTTTAGTGCTAATAATAATAGTAATAAGCATTACAATAATAGTTATAAGGATAAAGACAAGAGTAATAGGGATAGTAATAATAGAATAAGTATTATAATAACAGTCATAGCGATAATAATAATAGTAATAAGGATAATAATAATAGTTATAGTGCGAATAATAATAGTAATAAGGATAAACATAATAGTTATAGTGCTAATAATACTAGTAATAAGGATAATAATAACAGTTATAGCGATAATAATAAAAGTAATAAGGGAAATAATAATAAATATCAGGATAAAGACAAGAGTAATAGGCATAGTAATAATGGAAGAAGTATAATACTAACAGTCATTGCGATAATAATAATAGAAATACGGATAATAATAATAGTTATAGTGGTAATAATAATATTAATAAGCATAATAATAATAGTTATAAGGATAGAGACAAGAGTAATACGGATAGTAATAATAGAATAAGGATAATAATAACAGTCATAGCGATAATAATAATAGTAATGAGGATAACAATAATAGTTATAGAGATAATAATACTAGTAATAAGGATAATAATAACAGTTATAATGATAATAATAATAGTAATAAGGGAAATAATAATAGTTATAAGGATAAAAACAAGAGTAATAGGGATAGTAATAATAGAATAAGGATAATAATAACAGTCATAGCGATAATAATAATAGTAGTAAGGATAATAATAATAGTTATAGCGGTAATAATAATAGTAATAAGCATAATAATAATAGTTATAAGAATAGAGACAAGAGTAATAGGGATAGTAATAGTAGAATAAGCATAATAATAACAGTCATAGCGATAATAATAATGGTAATAAGGATAATAATAATAGTTATAGTGCTAGTAATAATAGAATACGGATAATAATAACAGTCATAGCGATAATAATAATAATAGCTATAGTGCTAATAATAATAGTAATAAGGATAATAATAACAGTTATAGCAATAATAATAATAGTAATAAGGATAATAATAATAGTTATAGTGCGAATAATAATAGTAATAAGGGAAATAATAATAATTATCAGGATAAAGACAAGAATAATAGGGATAGTAATAATAGAATAAGGATAATAATAACAGCCATAGCGATAATAATAATAGTAATGAGGATAATAATAATAGTTATAAGGATAGAGACAAGAGTAATAGGGATAGTAATAATAGAATAAGTATAATAATAACAGTCATAGCGATAATAATAATAGTAATAAGGATAATAATAATAGTTTTAGTGCTAATAATAATAGTAATAAGCATAACAATAATAGTTATAAGGATAAAGACATGAGTAATAGGGATAGTAATAATAGAATAAGGATAATAATAACAGTCATAGCGATAATAATAATAGTAATGAGGATAACAATAATAGTTATAGAGATAATAATACTAGTAATAAGGATAATAATAACAGTTATAATGATAATAATAATAGTAATAAGGGAAATAATAATAGTTATAAGAATAGAGACAAGAGTAATAGGGATAGTAATAGTAGAATAAGCATAATAATAACAGTCATAGCGATAATAATAATAGTAATAAGGATAATAATAATAGTTATAGTACTAGTAATAATAGTAATAAGGATAATAATAATAGTTATAGCGATAATAACAATAGTAATAAGGATAATAATAATAGTTATAGTGCGAATAATAATAGTAATAAGCATAATAATAATAATAGTTATAAGGATAGAGACAGGAGTAATAGGGATAGTAATAATAGAATAAGTATAATAATAACAGTCATTGCGATAATAATAATAGTAGTAAGGATAATAATAATAGTTATAGCGATAATAATAATAGTAATAAGCATAATAATAATAGTTATAAGAATAGAGACAAGAGTAATAGGGATAGTAATAGTAGAATAAGCATAATAATAACAGTCATAGCGATAATAATAATAGTAATAAGGATAATAATAATAGCGAATAATAACAGTAATAAGCACAATAATAATAATAGTTATAAGGATAGAGACAAGAGTAATAGGGATAGTAATAATAGAATAAGGATAATAATAACAGTCATAGCGATAATAATAATAGTAATAAGGGAAATAATAATAAATATCAGGATAAAGACAAGAGTAATAGGAATAGTAATAATAGGAGAAGTATAATAATAACAGTCATTGCGATAATAATAATAGTAGTAAGGATAATAATAATAGTTATAATGATAATAATAATAGTAATAAGGGAAATAATAATAGTTATAAGAATAGAGACAAGAGTAATAGGGATAGTAATAGTAGAATAAGCATAATAATAACAGTCATGGCGATAATAATAATAGTAATAAGGATAATAATAATAGTTATAAGGATAATTATAATAGTTATAAGGATAAAGAGAAGAGTAATAGGGATAGTAATAATAGAATAAGGATAATAATAACAGTCATAGCGATAATAATAATAGTAGTAAGGATAATAATAATAGTTATAAGGATAAAGACAAGAGTAATTGGGATAGTAATAATAGAATAAGTATAATAATAACAGTCATAGCGATAATAATAATAGTAGTAAGGATAATAATAATAGTTATAGCGATAATAATAATAGTAATAAGGATAATAATAATAGTTATAAGGATAAAGACAAGAGTAATACGGATAGTAATAATAGAATAAGTATAATAATAACAGTCATAGCGATAATAATAATAGTAGTAAGGATAATAATAATAGTTATAGCGATAATAATAATAGTAATAAGGATAAACATAATAGTTATAGTGCTAATAATACTAGTAATAATGATAATAATAACAGTTATAGCGATAATAATAATAGTAATGAGGGAAATAATAATAAATATCAGGATAAAGACAAGAGTAATAGGAATAGTAATAATAGGAGAAGTATAATAATAACAGTCATTGCGATAATAATAATAGTAGTAAGGATAATAATAATAGTTATAGCGATAATAATAATAGTAATAAGCATAATAATAATAGTTATAAGAATAGAGACAAGAGTAATAGGGATAGTAATAGTAGAATAAGCATAATAGTAACAGTCATAGCGATAATAATAATAGTAATAAGGATAATAATAATAGTTATAAGGATAAAGACAAGAGTAATAGGGATAGTAATAATAGAATAAGTATAATAATAACAGTCATAGCGATAATAATAATAGTAGTAAGGATAATAATAATAGTTATAGCGATAATAATAATAGTAATAACGATAATTATAATAGTTATAAGGATAAAGAGAAGAGTAATAGGGATAGTAATAATAGAATAAGAATAATAATAACAGTCATAGCGATAATAATAATAGTAATAAGGATAATAATAATAGTTATAGTGCGAATAATAATAGTAATAAGGATAAACATAATAGTTATAGTGCTAACAATACTAGTAATAATGATAATAATAACAGTCATAGCGATAATAATAATAGTAATAAGGGAAATAATAATAAATATCAGGATAAAGACAAGAGTAATAGGAATAGTAATAATAGGAGAAGTATAATAATAGCAGTCATTGCGATAATAATAATAGTAGTAAGGATAATAATAATAGTTATACTGATAATAATAATAGTAATAAGGGAAATAATAATAGTTATAAGAATAGAGACAAGAGTAATAGGGATAGTAATAGTAGAATAAGCATAATAATAACAGTCATGGCGATAATAATAATAGTAATAAGGATAATAATAATAGTTATAAGGATAATTATAATAGTTATAAGGATAAAGAGAAGAGTAATAGGGATAGTAATAATAGAATAAGGATAATAATAACAGTCATAGCGATAATAATAATAGTAGTAAGGATAATAATAATAGTTACAAGGATAAAGACAAGAGTAATTGGGATAGTAATAATAGAATAAGTATAATAATAACAGTCATAGCGATAATAATAATAGTAGTAAGGATAATAATAATAGTTATAGCGATAATAATAATAGTAATAAGGATAATAATAATAGTTATAAGGATAAAGACAAGAGTAATACGGATAGTAATAATAGAATAAGTATAATAATAACAGTCATAGCGATAATAATAATAGTAGTAAGGATAATAATAATAGTTATAGCGATAATAATAATAGTAATAAGGGAAATAATAATAGTTATAAGAATAGAGACAAGAGTAATAGGGATAGTAATAGTAGAATAAGCATAATAATAACAGTCATGGCGATAATAATAATAGTAATAAGGATAATAATAATAGTTATAAGGATAATTATAATAGTTATAAGGATAAAGAGAAGAGTAATAGGGATAGTAATAATAGAATAAGGATAATAATAACAGTCATGGCGATAATAATAATAGTAATAAGGGAAATAATAATAGTTATAAGAATAGAGACAAGAGTAATAGGGATAGTAATAGTAGAATAAGCATAATAATAACAGTCATGGCGATAATAATAATAGTAATAAGGATAATAATAATAGTTATAGCGATAATAATAATAGTAATAAGGATAATAATAATAGTTATAAGGATAAAGACAAGAGTAATACGGATAGTAATAATAGAATAAGTATAATAATAACAGTCATAGCGATAATAATAATAGTAGTAAGGATAATAATAATAGTTATAGCGATAATAATAATAGTAATAAGGATAAACATAATAGTTATAGTGCTAATAATACTAGTAATAATGATAATAATAACAGTTATAGCGATAATAATAATAGTAATGAGGGAAATAATAATAAATATCAGGATAAAGACAAGAGTAATAGGAATAGTAATAATAGGAGAAGTATAATAATAACAGTCATTGCGATAATAATAATAGTAGTAAGGATAATAATAATAGTTATAGCGATAATAATAATAGTAATAAGCATAATAATAATAGTTATAAGAATAGAGACAAGAGTAATAGGGATAGTAATAGTAGAATAAGCATAATTGTAACAGTCATAGCGATAATAATAATAGTAATAAGGATAATAATAATAGTTATAAGGATAAAGACAAGAGTAATAGGGATAGTAATAATAGAATAAGTATAATAATAACAGTCATAGCGATAATAATAATAGTAGTAAGGATAATAATAATAGTTATAGCGATAATAATAATAGTAATAACGATAATTATAATAGTTATAAGGATAAAGAGAAGAGTAATAGGGATAGTAATAATAGAATAAGGATAATAATAACAGTCATAGCGATAATAATAATAGTAATAAGGATAATAATAATAGTTATAGTGCGAATAATAATAGTAATAAGGATAAACATAATAGTTATAGTGCTAATAATACTAGTAATAATGATAATAATAACAGTTATAGCGATAATAATAATAGTAATGAGGGAAATAATAATAAATATCAGGATAAAGACAAGAGTAATAGGAATAGTAATAATAGGAGAAGTATAATAATAACAGTCATTGCGATAATAATAATAGTAGTAAGGATAATAATAATAGTTATAATGATAATAATAATAGTAATAAGGGAAATAATAATAGTTATAAGAATAGAGACAAGAGTAATAGGGATAGTAATAGTAGAATAAGCATAATAATAACAGTCATAGCGATAATAATAATAGTAATAAGGATAATAATAATAGTTATAGTACTAGTAATAATAGTAATAAGGATAATAATAATAGTTATAGCGATAATAACAATAGTAATAAGGATAATAATAATAGTTATAGTGCGAATAATAATAGTAATAAGCATAATAATAATAATAGTTATAAGGATAGAGACAGGAGTAATAGGGATAGTAATAATAGAATAAGTATAATAATAACAGTCATTGCGATAATAATAATAGTAGTAAGGATAATAATAATAGTTATAGCGATAATAATAATAGTAATAAGCATAATAATAATAGTTATAAGAATAGAGACAAGAGTAATAGGGATAGTAATAGTAGAATAAGCATAATAATAACAGTCATAGCGATAATAATAATAGTAATAAGGATAATAATAATAGTTATAGCGATAATAATAATAGTAATAAGGATAATAATAATAGTTATAGTGCGAATAATAACAGTAATAAGCATAATAATAATAATAGTTATAAGGATAGAGACAAGAGTAATAGGGATAGTAATAATAGAATAAGGATAATAATAACAGTAATAGCGATAATAATAAGGTAATAAGGATAATAATAATAGTTTTAGTGCTAATAATAATAGTAATAAGCATAACAATAATAGTTATAAGGATAAAGACAAGAGTAATAGGGATAGTAATAATAGAATAAGGATCATAATAACAGTCATAGCGATAATAATAATAGTAATGAGGATAACAATAATAGTTATAGAGATAATAATACTAGTAATAAGGATAATAATAATAGTTATAAGGATAATAATAATAGTTATAAGGATAAAGAGAAGAGTATTAGGGATAGTAATAATAGAATAAGGATAATAATAACAGTAATAGCGATAATAATAAGGTAATAAGGATAATAATAATAGTTTTAGTGCTAATAATAATAGTAATAAGCATAACAATAATAGTTATAAGGATAAAGACAAGAGTAATAGGGATAGTAATAATAGAATAAGGATCATAATAACAGTCATAGCGATAATAATAATAGTAATGAGGATAACAATAATAGTTATAGAGATAATAATACTAGTAATAAGGATAATAATAATAGTTATAAGGATAATAATAATAGTTATAAGGATAAAGAGAAGAGTATTAGGGATAGTAATAATAGAATAAGGATAATAATAACAGTCATAGCGATAATAATAATAGTAATGAGGATAACAATAATAGTTATAGAGATAATAATACTAGTAATAAGGATAATAATAACAGTTATAATGATAATAATAATAGTAATAAGCATAATAATAATAATAGTTATAAGGATAGAGACAGGAGTAATAGGGATAGTAATAATAGAATAAGGATAATAATAACAGTCATAGCGATATTAATAATAGTAGTAAGGATAATAATAATAGTTATAAGGATAAAGACAAGAGTAATAGGGATAGTAATAATAGAATAAGTATAATAATAACTGTCATAGCGATAATAATAATAGTAGTAAGGATAATAATAATAGTTATAGCGATAATAATAATAGTAATATGGATAATAATAATAGTTATAAGAATAGAGACAAGAGTAATAGGGATAGTAATAATAGAATAAGTATAATAATAACAGTCATAGCGATAATAATAATAGTAATAAGAATAATAATAATAGTTATAGTGCGAATAATAATAGTAATAAGGATAAACATAATAGTTATAGTGCTAATAATACTAGTAATAATGATAATAAAAACAGTCATAGCGATAATAATAATAGTAATGAGGATAATAATAATAGTTATAAGGATAGAGACAAGAGTAATAGGGATAGTAATAATAGAATAAGGATAATAATAACAGCCTTAGCGATAATAATAATAGAAATAAGGATAGTAATAATAGTTATAGTGCTAACAATAATAGTAATAAGCATAATAATAATAGTTATAAGGAAAGAGACAAGAGTAATAGGGATAGTAATAATAGAATAAGGATAATAATAACAGTCATAGCGATAATAATAATAGTAATGAGGATAACAATAACAGTCATAGCGATAATAATAATAGTAATAAGGATAATAATAATAGTTATAGTGCGAATAATAACAGTAATAAGCATAATAATAATAATAGTTATAAGGATAGAGACAAGAGTAATAGGGATAGTAATAATAGAATAAGGATCATAATAACAGTCATAGCGATAATAATAATAGTAATAAGGATAATAATAATAGTTATAGTGCTAGTAATACTAGTAATAAGGATAATAATAACAGTTATAGCGATAATAATAATAGTAATAAGGGAAATAATAATAAATATCAGGATAAAGACAAGAGTTATAGGGATAGTAATAATGGAAGAAGTATAATAATAACAGTCATTGCGATAATAATAATAGAAATAAGGATAATAATAATAGTTATAGTGGTAATAATAATAGTAATAAGCATAATAATAAATTTATAAGGACAGAGACAAGAGTAATAGGGATAGTAATAATAGAATAAGTATAATAATAACAGTAATAGCGATAATAATAATAGTAATAAGGATAATAATAATAGTTTTAGTACTAATAATAATAGTAATAAGCATAACAATAATAGTTATAAGGATAAAGACAAGAGTAATAGGGATAGTAATAATAGAATAAGGATAATAATAACAGTCATAGCGATAATAATAATAGTAATGAGGATAACAATAATAGTTGTAGAGATAATAATACTAGTATGAAGTATAATAATAGCAGTTATAATGATAATAATAATAGTAATAAGGGAAATAATAATAGTTATAAGGATAAAGACAAGAGTAATAGGGATAGTAATAAAAGAATAAGGATAATAATAACAGTCATAGCGATAATAATAATAGTAGTAAGGATAATAATAATAGTCAGAGCGATAATAATAATAGAAATAAGGATAATATTAATAGTTATAGTGCTAACAATAATAGCAATAAGCATAATAATAATAGTTATAAGGATAATAATAACAGATATAGTGCGAATAATAATAGTAATAAGGATAAACATAGTAGTTATTGTGGTACTAATACTAGTAATAAGGATAATAATAACAGTCATAGCGATAATAGTACTAGTAATAAGGATAATGATAATAGTTATAGTGCTAATAATACTAGTAATAAGGATAATAATAACAGTTATAGCGATAATAATAATAGTAATAAGGATAATAATAACAGTCATAGAGATAATAATAACAGTAATAAGGATAATAATAATAGTTATAGTGCTAATAATAATAGTAATAAGCATAATAATAATAGTTATAACGATAAAGACAAGAGTAATAGGGATAGAAGTAATAGAATAAGGATAATAATAACAATCATAGCGATAATAATAATAGTAATAAGGATAATAATAACAGTTATAGTGCGAATAATAATAGTAATAAGGATAAACATAATAGTTATTGTGGTACTAATACTAGTAATAAGGATAATAATAACAGTCATAGCGATAATAATACTAGTAATAAGGATAATGATAATAGCTATAGTGCTAATAATACTAGTAATAAGGATAATAATAACAGTTATAGCGATAATAATAATAGTAATAAGGGAAATAATAATAATTATCAGGATAAAAACAAGAGTAATAGGGATAGTAATAATACAATAAGTATAATAATAACAGTCATAGCGATAATAATAATAGTTATAGTCCTAGTAATAATAGTAATAAGGATAATAATAATAGTTATAGCGATAATAATAATAGTAATAAGGATAATAATAATAGTTATAGTGCGAATAATAATAGTAATAAGGATAAACAGAATTTATATAGTGCTAATAATACTAGTAATAAGGATAATAATAATAGTTATAGTGCTAGTAATAATAGTAATAAGGATAATAATAATAGTTATAGCGATAATAATAATAGTTATAAGGATAATAATATTAGTTATAAGCATAAAGTGAAGAGTAATAGGGATAGTAATAATAGAATAAGGATAATAATAACAGTCATAGCGATAATAATAATAGTAATAAGCATAACAATAATAGTTATAAGGATAGAGACAAGAGTAATAGGGATAGTAATAATAGATTAAGGATCATAATAACAGTCATAGCGATAATAATAATAGTAATAAGGATAATAATAATAGTTATAAGGATAATAATAATAGTTATAAGGATAAAGAGAAGAGTAATAGGGATAGTAATAATAGAATAAGGATAATAATAACAGTCATAGCGATAATAATAATAGTAGTAAGGATAATAATAATAGTTATAGCGATAATAATAATAGTAATAAGGATAATAATAATAGTTATAAGGATAAAGAGAAGAGTAATAGGGATAGTAATAATAGAATAAGGATAATAATAACAGTCATTGCGATAATAATAATAGAAATAAGGATAATAATAACAGTTATAGTGCTAACAATAATAGTAATAAGCATAATAATAATAGTTATAAGGATAGAGGCAAGAGTAATAGGGATAGTAATAATAGAATAAGTATAATAATAACAGTCATAGCGATAATAATAATAGTAATAAGGATAATAATAATAGTTTTAGTGCTAATAATAATAGTAATAAGCATAACAATAATAGTTACAAGGATAAAGACAATAGTAATAGGGATAGTAATAATAGAATAAGTATAATAATAACAGTCATAGCGATAATAATAATAGAAATAAGGATAATAATAACAGTTATAGTGCTAACAATAATAGTAATAAGCATAATAATAATAGTTATAAGGATAGAGACAAGAGTAATAGGGATAGTAATAATAGAAGAAGGATAATAATAACAGTCATAGCGATAATAATAATAGTAATGAGGATAATAATAATAGTTATAAGGACAATAATAATAGTTATAAGGATAAAGAGAAGAGTAATAGGGATAGTAATAATAGAATAAGGATAATAATAACAGTCATAGCGATAATAATAATAGTAGTAAGGATAATAATAATAGTCAGAGCGATAATAATAATAGAAATAAGGATAATAATAATAGTTATAGTGCTAACAATAATAGCAATAAGCATAATAATAATAGTTATAAGGATAATAATAACAGATATAGTGCGAATAATAATAGTAATAAGGATAAACATAATAGTTATTGTGGTACTAATACTAGTAATAAGGATAATAATAACAGTCATAGCGATAATAGTACTAATAATAAGGATAATGATAATAGTTATAGTGCTAATAATACTAGTAATAAGGATAATAATAACAGTTATAGCGATAATAATAATAGTAATAAGGATAATAATAACAGTCATAGAGATAATAATAACAGTAATAAGGATAATAATAATAGTAATAAGGATAATAATAACAGTTATAGTGCGAATAATAATAGTAATAAGGATAATGATAATAGCTATAGTGCTAATAATACTAGTAATAAGGATAATAATAACAGTTATAGCGATAATAATAATAGTAATAAGGGAAATAATAATAATTATCAGGATAAAAACAAGAGTAATAGGGATAGTAATAATACAATAAGTATAATAATAACAGTCAAAGCGATAATAATAATAGTTATAGTCCTAGTAATAATAGTAATAAGGATAATAATAATAGTTATAGCGATAATAATAATAGTAATAAGGATAAACAGAATTTATATAGTGCTAATAATACTAGTAATAAGGATAATAATAATAGTTATAGTGCTAGTAATAATAGTAATAAGGATAATAATAATAGTTATAGCGATAATAATAATAGTTATAAGGATAATAATATTAGTTATAAGCATAAAGTGAAGAGTAATAGGGATAGTAATAATAGAATAAGGATAATAATAACAGTCATAGCGATAATAATAATAGTAATAAGCATAACAATAATAGTTATAAGGATAGAGACAAGAGTAATAGGGATAGTAATAATAGAATAAGGATCATAATAACAGTCATAGCGATAATAATAGTAGTAGTAAGGATATTAATAATAGTAATAAGCATAATAATAATAGTTATAAGGATAGAGACAAGAGTAATAGGGATAGTAATAATAGAATAAGGATAATAATAAGAGTCATAGCGATAATAATAATAGTAATAACGATAATAATAACAGTTACAGCAATAATAATAATAGGAATAACGATAATTATAACAGATATAGCGATAATAATAATAGTAATAAGGATAATAATCACAGTTATAGCGATAATAATAATAGTAATAAGGGAAATAATAATAGTTATAAGGTTGAGGACAAGAGAAATAGGGATAGTAATAATAGAATAAGTATAACAATAGCAGTCATAGCGATAATAATAATAGGATAAGGATAATAATAACAGTCATAGCGATAATAATAATAGTAATAAGGATAATAATAATAGTTATAGCGATAATAATAATAGTAATAAGGATAATAATAATAGTTATAGTGCGAATAATAATAGTAATAAGGATAAACAGAATTTATATAGTGCTAATAATACTAGTAATAAGGATAATAATAATAGTTATAGTGCTAGTAATAATAGTAATAAGGATAATAATAATAGTTATAGCGATAATAATAATAGTTATAAGGATAATAATATTAGTTATAAGCATAAAGTGAAGAGTAATAGGGATAGTAATAATAGAATAAGGATAATAATAACAGTCATAGCGATAATAATAATAGTAATAAGCATAACAATAATAGTTATAAGGATAGAGACAAGAGTAATAGGGATAGTAATAATAGAATAAGGATCATAATAACAGTCATAGCGATAATAATAGTAGTAGTAAGGATATTAATAATAGTAATAAGCATAATAATAATAGTTATAAGGATAGAGACAAGAGTAATAGGGATAGTAATAATAGAATAAGGATAATAATAAGAGTCATAGCGATAATAATAATAGTAATAACGATAATAATAACAGTTACAGCAATAATAATAATAGGAATAACGATAATTATAACAGATATAGCGATAATAATAATAGTAATAAGGATAATAATCACAGTTATAGCGATAATAATAATAGTAATAAGGGAAATAATAATAGTTATAAGGTTGAGGACAAGAGTAATAGGGATAGTAATAATAGAATAAGTATAATAATAGCAGCCATAGCGATAATAATAATAGAATAAGGATAATAATAACAGTCATAGCGATAATAATAATAGTAATAAGGATAATAATAATAGTTATAGTGCTAATAATAATAGTAATAAGCATAACAATAATAGTTATAAGGATAGAGACAGGAGTAATAGGGATAGTAATAATAGAATATGGATAATAATAACAGTCATAGCGATAATAATAATAGTAATAAGGATAATAATAATAGTTATAGTGCGAATAATAATAGTTCTAAGGATAAACATAATAGTTATAGTGCTAATAATACTAGTAATAAGGATAAACATAATAGTTATAGTGCTAATAATATTAGTAATAAGGATAATAATAACAGTTATAGCGACAATAATAATTGTAATATGGGAAATAATAATAATTATCAGGGTAAAGACAAGAGTAATAGGGATAGTAATAATAGAATAAGGATAATAATAACAGTCATAGCGATAATAATAATAGTTATAGCGATAATAGTAATAGTAATAAGGGTAATAATAATATTTATAAGGATAAAGACAAGAGTAATAGGGATAGTAATAATAGAATAAGTATAATAATAACAGTCATAGCGATAATAATAATAGTTATAGTGCTAATAATAATAGTTATAGTGCGAATAATAATAATAATAAGGATAAACATAATAGTTATAGTGCTAATATTACTAGTAATAAGGAAAATAATAACAGTTATAGCGATAATAATAATTGTAATAAGGGAAATAATAATAATTATCAGGATAAAGACAAGAGTAATAGGGATAGTAATAAGAGAATAAGTATAATAATAACAGTCATAGCGATAATAATAAAAGTAATAAGGATAATAATAATAGTTATAGTGCTAGTAATAATAGTAATAAGGATAATAATAATAGTTATTGCGATAATAATAATAGTAATAAGTGAAATAATAATAGTTATAGCGATAATAATAATAGTAATAAGGATAAAACTAATAGTTATAAAGATAAAGAGAAGTGTAATAGGGATAGTAATAATAGAATATGTATAATAATATCAGTCATTGCGATAATAATAATAGTAATAACGATAATAATAATAGTTATAGTGCTAATAATAATAGTAATAAGCATAATAATAATAGTTATAAGGATAGAGACAGGAGTAATAGGGATAGTATTAATAGAATAAGGATAATAATAACAGTCATAGCGATAATAATAATAGTAATAAGGATAATATTAATAGCTATAGTGCTAATAATAATAGTAATAAGGATAATAATAACAGTTATAGCGATAATAATAATAGTAATAAGCATAATAATAATAGTTATAAGGATAGAGACAGGAGTAATAGGGGTAGTAATAATGGAATAAGGATAATAATAACAGTCATAGCGATAATAATAATAATAGCTATAGTGCTAATAATAATAGTAATAAGGATAATAATAATAGTTATAGCGATAATAATAATTGTAATAAGGGAAATAATAATAATTATCAGGATAAAGACAAGAGTAATAGGGATAGTAATAAGAGAATAAGTATAATAATAACAGTCATAGCGATAATAATAATAGTAATAAGGATAATAATAATAGTTATAGTGCTAGTAATAATAGTAATAAGGATAATAATAATAGTTATAGCGATAATAATAATAGTAATAAGGGAAATAATAATAGTTATAAGGATAAAGACAAGAGTAATAGGGATAGTAATAATAGAATAAGGATAATAATAACAGTCATAGCGATAATAATAATAGTAATAAGCATAATAATAATAGTTATAAGGATAGAGACAGGAGTAATAGGGGTAGTAATAATGGAATAAGGATAATAATAACAGTCATAGCGATAATAATAATAATAGCTATAGTGCTAATAATAATAGTAATAAGGATAATAATAATAGTTATAGCGATAATAATAATTGTAATAAGGGAAATAATAATAATTATCAGGATAAAGACAAGAGTAATAGGGATAGTAATAAGAGAATAAGTATAATAATAACAGTCATAGCGATAATAATAATAGTAATAAGGATAATAATAATAGTTATAGTGCTAGTAATAATAGTAATAAGGATAATAATAATAGTTATAGCGATAATAATAATAGTAATAAGGGAAATAATAATAGTTATAAGGATAAAGACAAGAGTAATAGGGATAGTAATAATAGAATAAGGATAATAATAACAGTCATAGCGATAATAATAATAGTAATGAGGATAATAATAATAGTTATAAGGATAGAGACAAGAGTAATAGGGATAGTGATAATAGAATAAGTATAATAGTAACAGTCATAGCGATAATAATAGTAATAAGGATAATAATAATAGTTATAGCGCTAATAATAATAGTAATATGGATAAACATAATAGTTATAGTGCGAATAAGAATAGTAATAAGGATAAACATAATAGTTATAGTGCTAATAATACTAGTAATAAGGATAATAATAACAGTTATAGCGACAATAATATTTGTAATATGGGTAATAATAATAATTATCCGGGTAAAGACAAGAGTAATAGGGATAGTAATAATAGAATAAGTATAATAATAACAGTCATAGCGATAACAATAATAGTAATAAGGATAATTGTAATAGTTATAAGGATAAAGACAAGAGTAATAGGGATAGTAATAATAGAATAACTATAATAGTAACAGTCATAGCGATAATAATAATAGTAATAAGGATCATAATAATAGTTATAGTGCTAGTAATAATAGTAATAAGGATAATAATAATAGTTATAGCGATAATAATAATAGTAATAAGGGAAATAATAATAGTTATAAGGATAAAGACAAAAGTAATAGGGATAGTAATAATACAATAAGGATAATAATAACAGTCATAGCGATAATAATAATAGTTATAGCGATAATAATAATAGTTATAAGGATAGAGACAAGAGTAATAGGGATAGTAATAATAGAAGAAGTATAATAATAACAGTCGTTGCGATAATAATAATAGTTATAGTGCGAATAATAATAGTAGTAAGGATAAACATAATAGTTATAGTGCTAATAATACTAGTAATAAGGATAATAATAACAGTTATACCGATAATAATAATAGTAATAAGGGAAATAATAATTGTTATAAGGATAAAGAGAAGAGTAATAGGGATAGTAATAACAGAATAAGTATAATAATAACAGTCGTAGCGATAATAATAATAGTAATAAGGATAATAATAATAGTTATAGTGCGAATAATAATAGTAATAAGGAGATACATAATAGTTATAGTGCTAATAATACTAGTAATAAGGATAATAATAACAGTTACAGCGATAATAATAATAGTAATAAGGGAAATAATAATTGTTATAAGGATAAAGAGAAGAGTAATAGGGATAGTAATAAGAGAATAAGTATAATAATAACAGTCATAGCGATAATAATAATAGTAATAAGGATAATAATAATAGTTATAGTGCTAGTAATAATAGTAATAAGGATAATAATAATAGTTATAGCGATAATAATAATAGTAATAAGGGAAATAATAATAGTTATAAGGATAAAGACAAGAGTAATAGGGATAGTAATAATAGAATAAGGATAATAATAACAGTCATAGCGATAATAATAATAGTAATGAGGATAATAATAATAGTTATAAGGATAGAGACAAGAGTAATAGGGATAGTGATAATAGAATAAGTATAATAGTAACAGTCATAGCGATAATAATAGTAATAAGGATAATAAAAATAGTGATAGCGATAATAATAATAGTAATAAGGGAAATAATAATAGAATAAGGATAATAATAACAGTCATAGCGATAATAATAATAGTAATAAGGATAATAATAACAGTTATAAGAATAGAGACAAGAGTAATAGGGATAGTAATAGTAGAATAAGGATAATAATAACAGTCGTGGCGATAATAATAGTAATAAGGATAATAATAATAGTTATAGCGCTAATAATAATAGTAATATGGATAAACATAATAGTTATAGTGCGAATAAGAATAGTAATAAGGATAAACATAATAGTTATAGTGCTAATAATACTAGTAATAAGGATAATAATAACAGTTATAGCGACAATAATATTTGTAATATGGGTAATAATAATAATTATCCGGGTAAAGACAAGAGTAATAGGGATAGTAATAATAGAATAAGTATAATAATAACAGTCATAGCGATAACAATAATAGTAATAAGGATAATTGTAATAGTTATAAGGATAAAGACAAGAGTAATAGGGATAGTAATAATAGAATAACTATAATAGTAACAGTCATAGCGATAATAATAATAGTAATAAGGATCATAATAATAGTTATAGTGCTAGTAATAATAGTAATAAGGATAATAATAATAGTTATAGCGATAATAATAATAGTAATAAGGGAAATAATAATAGTTATAAGGATAAAGACAAAAGTAATAGGGATAGTAATAATACAATAAGGATAATAATAACAGTCATAGCGATAATAATAATAGTTATAGCGATAATAATAATAGTTATAAGGATAGAGACAAGAGTAATAGGGATAGTAATAATAGAAGAAGTATAATAATAACAGTCGTTGCGATAATAATAATAGTTATAGTGCGAATAATAATAGTAATAAGGATAAACATAATAGTTATAGTGCTAATAATACTAGTAATAAGGATAATAATAACAGTTATACCGATAATAATAATAGTAATAAGGGAAATAATAATTGTTATAAGGATAAAGAGAAGAGTAATAGGGATAGTAATAACAGAATAAGTATAATAATAACAGTCGTAGCGATAATAATAATAGTAATAAGGATAATAATAATAGTTATAGTGCGAATAATAATAGTAATAAGGAGATACATAATAGTTATAGTGCTAATAATACTAGTAATAAGGATAATAATAACAGTTACAGCGATAATAATAATAGTAATAAGGGAAATAATAATTGTTATAAGGATAAAGAGAAGAGTAATAGGGATAGTAATAACAGAATAAGTATAATAATAACAGTCGTAGCGATAATAATAATAGTAATAAGGATAATAATAATAGTTATAGTGCGAATAATAATAGTAATAAGGAGATACATAATAGTTATAGTGCTAATAATACTAGTAGTAAGGATAATAATAACAGTTATAGCGATAATAATAATAGTAATAAGGGAAATAATAATAATTATCAGGATAAAGACAAGAGTAATAGGGATAGTAATAATAGAATAAGGATAATAATAACAGTCATAGCGATAATAATAATAATAGCTATAGTGCTAATAATAATAGTAATAAGGATAATAATAATAGTTATAGCGATAATAATAATTGTAATAAGGGAAAGAATAATAATTATCAGGATAAAGACAAGAGTAATAGGGATAGTAATAAGAGAATAAGTAAAATAATAACAGTCATAGCGATAATAATAATAGTAATAAGGATAATAATAATAGTTATAGTGCTAGTAATAATAGTAATAAGGATAATAACAATAGTTATAGCGATAATAATAATAGTAATAAGGGAAATAATAATAGTTATAAGGATAAAGACAAGAGTAATAGGGATAGTAATAATAGAATAAGGATAATAATAACAGTCATAGCGATAATAATAATAGTAATGAGGATAATAATAATAGTTATAAGGATAGAGACAAGAGTAATAGGGATAGTAATAATAGAATAAGTATAATAGTAACAGTCATAGCGATAATAATAGTAATAAGGATAATAAAAATAGTGATAGCGATAATAATAATAGTAATAAGGGAAATAATAATAGAATAAGGATAATAATAACAGTCATAGCGATAATAATAATAGTAATAAGGATAATAATAACAGTTATAAGAATAGAGACAAGAGTAATAGGGATAGTAATAGTAGAATAAGGATAATAATAACAGTCGTGGCGATAATAATAGTAATAAGGATAATAATAATAGTTATAGCGCTAATAATAATAGTAATATGGATAAACATAATAGTTATAGTGCGAATAAGAATAGTAATAAGGATAAACATAATAGTTATAGTGCTAATAATACTAGTAATAAGGATAATAATAACAGTTATAGCGACAATAATAATTGTAATATGGGTAATAATAATAATTATCCGGGTAAAGACAAGAGTAATAGGGATAGTAATAATAGAATAAGTATAATAATAACAGTCATAGCGATAACAATAATAGTAATAAGGATAATTGTAATAGTTATAAGGATAAAGACAAGAGTAATTGGGATAGTAATAATAGAATAACTATAATAGTAACAGTCATAGCGATAATAATAATAGTAATAAGGATAATAATAATAGTTATAGTGCTAGTAATAATAGTAATAAGGATAATAATAATAGTTATAGCGATAATAATAATAGTAATAAGGGAAATAATAATAGTTATAAGGATAAAGACAAAAGTAATAGGGATAGTAATAATACAATAAGGATAATAATAACAGTCATAGCGATAATAATAATAGTTATAGCGATAATAATAATAGTTATAAGGATAGAGACAAGAGTAATAGGGATAGTAATAATAGAAGAAGTATAATAATAACAGTCGTTGCGATAATAATAATAGTTATAGTGCGAATAATAATAGTAATAAGGATAAACATAATAGTTATAGTGCTAATAATACTAGTAATAAGGATAATAATAACAGTTATACCGATAATAATAATAGTAATAAGGGAAATAATAATTGTTATAAGGATAAAGAGAAGAGTAATAGGGATAGTAATAACAGAATAAGTATAATAATAACAGTCGTAGCGATAATAATAATAGTAATAAGGATAATAATAATAGTTATAGTGCGAATAATAATAGTAATAAGGAGATACATAATAGTTATAGTGCTAATAATACTAGTAATAAGGATAATAATAACAGTTACAGCGATAATAATAATAGTAATAAGGGAAATAATAATTGTTATAAGGATAAAGAGAAGAGTAATAGGGATAGTAATAATACAGTAAGGATAATAATAACAGTCATGGCGATAATAATAATAGTTATAGCGATAATAATAATAGTTATAAGGATAAAGACAAGAGTAATAGGGATAGTAATAATAGAATAAGGATAATAATAACAGTCATAGCGATAATAATAGTAGTAGTAAGGATAATAATAATAGTTATAGCGATAATAATAATAGTAATGAGCATAATAATAATAGTTATAAGGATAGAGACAAGAGTAATAGGGATACTAATAGTAGAATAAGGATAATAATAACAGTCATAGCGATAATAATAGTAATAAGGATAATAATAATAGTAATAGCGATAATAATAATAGTAATAAGGGAAATAATAATAGAATAAGTATAATAGTAACAGTCATAGCGATAATAATAATAGTAATAAGGATAATAATAATAGTTACAGTGCTAGTAATAATAGTAATAAGGATAATAATAATAGTTATAGCGATAATAATAATAGTAATAAGGGAAATAATAATAGTTATAAGGATAAAGACAAAAGTAATAGGGATAGTAATAATAGAATAAGGATAATAATAACAGTCATAGCGATAATAATAGTAGTAGTAAGCATAATAATAATAGTTATAAGGATAGAGGCAAGAGTAATAGGGATAGTAATAATAGAAGAAGTATAATAATAACAGTCATTGCGATAATAATAATAGTTATAGTGCGAATAATAATTGTTATAAGGATAAAGAGAAGAGTAATAGGGATAGTAATAACAGAATAAGTATAATAATAACAGTCGTAGCGATAATAATAATAGTAATAAGGATAATAATAATAGTTATAGAACGAATAATAATAGTAATAAGGATATACATAATAGTTATAGTGCTGATAATACTAGTAATTAGGATAATAATAACAGTCATAGCGATAATAATAGTAATAAGGATAATAATAATAGTAATAAGGGAAATAATAATAGAATAAGGATAATAATAACAGTCATAGCGATAATAATAATAGTTATAGCGATAATAATAATAGTAATAAGGATAATAATAATAGTTGTAGTGCTAAAAATACTAGTAATAAGGATAATAATAACAGTTATAGCGATAATAATAATAGTAATAAGTCAAATAATAATAATTATCAGGATAAATACAAGAGTAATAGGGATAGTAATAATAGAATAAGTATAATCATAACAGTCCTAGCGACAATAATAATAGTAATGAGGATAACAATAATAGTTATAGAGATAATAATAGTAGTAATAAGGATAATAATAACAGTTATAAAGATAATAATAATAGTAATGAGGGAAATAATAATAGTTATAAGGATAAAGACAAGAGTAATAGGGATAGTAATAATAGAATAAGTATAATAATAACAGTCATAGCGATAACAATAATAGTAATAAGGATAATTGTAATAGTTATAAGGATAAAGACAAGAGTAATAGGGATAGTAATAATAGAATAACTATAATAGTAACAGTCATAGCGATAATAATAATAGTAATAAGGATCATAATAATAGTTATAGTGCTAGTAATAATAGTAATAAGGATAATAATAATAGTTATAGCGATAATAATAATAGTAATAAGGGAAATAATAATAGTTATAAGGATAAAGACAAAAGTAATAGGGATAGTAATAATACAATAAGGATAATAATAACAGTCATAGCGATAATAATAATAGTTATAGCGATAATAATAATAGTTATAAGGATAGAGACAAGAGTAATAGGGATAGTAATAATAGAAGAAGTATAATAATAACAGTCGTTGCGATAATAATAATAGTTATAGTGCGAATAATAATAGTAATAAGGATAAACATAATAGTTATAGTGCTAATAATACTAGTAATAAGGATAATAATAACAGTTATACCGATAATAATAATAGTAATAAGGGAAATAATAATTGTTATAAGGATAAAGAGAAGAGTAATAGGGATAGTAATAACAGAATAAGTATAATAATAACAGTCGTAGCGATAATAATAATAGTAATAAGGATAATAATAATAGTTATAGTGCGAATAATAATAGTAATAAGGAGATACATAATAGTTATAGTGCTAATAATACTAGTAATAAGGATAATAATAACAGTTACAGCGATAATAATAATAGTAATAAGGGAAATAATAATTGTTATAAGGATAAAGAGAAGAGTAATAGGGATAGTAATAAGAGAATAAGTATAATAATAACAGTCATAGCGATAATAATAATAGTAATAAGGATAATAATAATAGTTATAGTGCTAGTAATAATAGTAATAAGGATAATAATAATAGTTATAGCGATAATAATAATAGTAATAAGGGAAATAATAATAGTTATAAGGATAAAGACAAGAGTAATAGGGATAGTAATAATAGAATAAGGATAATAATAACAGTCATGGCGATAATAATAATAGTAATGAGGATAATAATAATAGTTATAAGGATAGAGACAAGAGTAATAGGGATAGTGATAATAGAATAAGTATAATAGTAACAGTCATAGCGATAATAATAGTAATAAGGATAATAAAAATAGTGATAGCGATAATAATAATAGTAATAAGGGAAATAATAATAGAATAAGGATAATAATAACAGTCATAGCGATAATAATAATAGTAATAAGGACAATAATAACAGTTATAAGAATAGAGACAAGAGTAATAGGGATAGTAATAGTAGAATAAGGATAATAATAACAGTCGTGGCGATAATAATAGTAATAAGGATAATAATAATAGTTATAGCGCTAATAATAATAGTAATATGGATAAACATAATAGTTATAGTGCGAATAAGAATAGTAATAAGGATAAACATAATAGTTATAGTGCTAATAATACTAGTAATAAGGATAATAATAACAGTTATAGCGACAATAATATTTGCAATATGGGTAATAATAATAATTATCCGGGTAAAGACAAGAGTAATAGGGATAGTAATAATAGAATAAGTATAATAATAACAGTCATAGCGATAACAATAATAGTAATAAGGATAATTGTAATAGTTATAAGGATAAAGACAAGAGTAATAGGGATAGTAATAATAGAATAACTATAATAGTAACAGTCATAGCGATAATAATAATAGTAATAAGGATCATAATAATAGTTATAGTGCTAGTAATAATAGTAATAAGGATAATAATAATAGTTATAGCGATAATAATAATAGTAATAAGGGAAATAATAATAGTTATAAGGATAAAGACAAAAGTAATAGGGATAGTAATAATACAATAAGGATAATAATAACAGTCATAGCGATAATAATAATAGTTATAGCGATAATAATAATAGTTATAAGGATAGAGACAAGAGTAATAGGGATAGTAATAATAGAAGAAGTATAATAATAACAGTCGTTGCGATAATAATAATAGTTATAGTGCGAATAATAATAGTAATAAGGATAAACATAATAGTTATAGTGCTAATAATACTAGTAATAAGGATAATAATAACAGTTATACCGATAATAATAATAGTAATAAGGGAAATAATAATTGTTATAAGGATAAAGAGAAGAGTAATAGGGATAGTAATAACAGAATAAGTATAATAATAACAGTCGTAGCGATAATAATAATAGTAATAAGGATAATAATAATAGTTATAGTGCGAATAATAATAGTAATAAGGAGATACATAATAGTTATAGTGCTAATAATACTAGTAATAAGGATAATAATAACAGTTACAGCGATAATAATAATAGTAATAAGGGAAATAATAATTGTTATAAGGATAAAGAGAAGAGTAATAGGGATAGTAATAACAGAATAAGTATAATAATAACAGTCGTAGCGATAATAATAATAGTAATAAGGATAATAATAATAGTTATAGTGCGAATAATAATAGTAATAAGGAGATACATAATAGTTATAGTGCTAATAATACTAGTAATAAGGATAATAATAACAGTTATAGCGATAATAATAATAGTAATAAGGGAAATAATAATAATTATCAGGATAAAGACAAGAGTAATAGGGATAGTAATAATAGAATAAGGATAATAATAACAGTCATAGCGATAATAATAATAATAGCTATAGTGCTAATAATAATAGTAATAAGGATAATAATAATAGTTATAGCGATAATAATAATTGTAATAAGGGAAATAATAATAATTATCAGGATAAAGACAAGAGTAATAGGGATAGTAATAAGAGAATAAGTAAAATAATAACAGTCATAGCGATAATAATAATAGTAATAAGGATAATAATAATAGTTATAGTGCTAGTAATAATAGTAATAAGGATAATAACAATAGTTATAGCGATAATAATAATAGTAATAAGGGAAATAATAATAGTTATAAGGATAAAGACAATAGTAATAGGGATAGTAATAATAGAATAAGGATAATAATAACAGTCATAGCGATAATAATAATAGTAATGAGGATAATAATAATAGTTATAAGGATAGAGACAAGAGTAATAGGGATAGTAATAATACAATAAGGATAATAATTACAGTCATAGCGATAATAATAATAGTTATAGCGATAATAATAATAGTTATAAGGATAAAGACAAGAGTAATAGGGATAGTAATAATAGAATAAGGATAATAATAATAGTGATAGCGATAATAATAATAGTAATAAGGGAAAAAATAATAGAATAAGGATAATAATAACAGTCATAGCGATAATAATAATAGTTATAGCGATAATAATAATAGTAATAAGGGAAATAATAATAGTTATAAGGATAAAGACAAAAGTAATAGGGATAGTAATAACAGAATAAGTATAATAATAACAGTCGTAGCGATAATAATAATAGTAATAAGGATAATAGTAATGGTTATAAGGATAAAGACAAGAGTAATAGGGATAGTAATAATAGAATAAGTATAATAATAACAGTCATAGCGATAATAATAATAGTAATAAGGATAATAATAATAGTTATAGTGCTAGTAATAATAGTAATAAGGATAATAATAATAGTTATAGTGCTAGTAATAATAGTAATAAGGATAATAATAACAGTTATAGCGATAATAATAATAGTAATAAGGGAAATAATAATAATTATCAGGATAAAGACAAGAGTAATAGGGATAGTAATAATAGAATAAGTATAATAATAACAGTCATAGCGATAATAATAATAGTAATAAGGATAATAATAACAGTTATAGTGCTAGTAATAATAGTAATAAGGATAATAATAATAGTTATAGCGATAATAATAATAGTTATAAGGATAAAGACAAAAGTAATAGGGATAGTAATAATACAATAAGGATAATAATTACAGTCATAGCGATAATAATAATAGTTATAGCGATAATAATAATAGTTATAAGGATAAAGACAAGAGTAATAGGGATAGTAATAATAGAATAAGGATAATAATAATAGTGATAGCGATAATAATAATAGTAATAAGGGAAATAATAATAGAATAAGGATAATAATAACAGTCATAGCGATAATAATAATAGTTATAGCGATAATAATAATAGTAATAAGGATAATAATAATAGTTATTAGGATAAAGACAAGAGTAATAGGGATAGTAATAATAGAATAAGTGTAATAATACCAGTCATAGCGATAATAATAATAGTAATAAGGATAATAATAACAGTTATAGTGCTAGTAATAATAGTAATAAGGATAATAATAACAGTTATAGCGATAATAATAATAGTAATAAGGGAAGTAATAACAGTTATAAGGATAAAGACAAAAGTACTAGGGATAGTAATAATACAATAAGGATAATAATAACAGTCATAGCGAAAATAATAATAGTTATAACGATAAAGACAAAAGTAATAGGGATAGTAATAATACAATAAGGATAATAATAACAGTCATAGCGATAATAATAATAGTTATAGCGATAATAATAATAGTTATAAGGATAAAGACAAGAGTAATAGGGATAGTAATAATAGAATAAGGATAATAATAACAGTCATAGCGATAATAATAATAGTTATAAGGATAGAGACAAGAGTAATAGGGATAGTAATAATAGAATAAGTATAATAAGAACAGTCATAGCGATAATAATAATAGTAATAAGGATAATAATAATAGTTTTAGTGCTAATAATAATAGTAATAAGCATAACAATAATAGTTATAAGGATAAAGAGAAGAGTAATAGAGATAGTAATAACAGAATAAGTATAATAATAACAGTCGTAGCGATAATAATAATAATAGTAATAAGGATAATAATAATAGTTATAGTGCTGATAATACTAGTAATAAGGATAATAATAACAGTTATAGCGATAATAATAATAGTAATAAGGGAAATAATAATAATTATCAGGATAAGGACAAGAGTAATAGGGATAGTAATAATAGAATAAGTATAATAATAACAGTCATAGCGATAATAATAATAGTAATAAGGATAATAATAATAGTTATAGTGCTAGTAATAATAGTAATAAGGATAATAATAATAGTTATAGCGATAATAATAATAGTTATAAGGATAAAGACAAAAGTAATAGGGATAGTAATAATAGAATAAGTATAATAATAATAGTCATAGCGATAATAATAATAGCAATAAGGATAATAATAATAGTTATAGTGCTAGTAATAATAGTAGTAAGGATAATAATAACAGTTATAGAGATAATAATACTCGTAATAAGGATAATAATAACAGTTATAATGATAATAATAATAGTTATAGCGATAATAATAATAGTAATAAGGGAAATAATAATAGTTATAAGGATAGAGACAAGAGTAATAGGGATAGTGATAGTAATAGTAATAAGGATAATAATAATAGTTATAGCGATAATAATAATAGAATAAGGATAATAATAACAGTCATAGCGATAATAATAATAGTTATAGCGATAATAATAATAGTAATAAGGGAAATAATAATAGTTATAAGGATAAAGACAAAAGTAATAGGGATAGTAATAACAGAATAAGTATAATAATAACAGTCGTAGCGATAATAATAATAGTAATAAGGATAATAGTAATGGTTATAAGGATAAAGACAAGAGTAATAGGGATAGTAATAATAGAATAAGTATAATAATAACAGTCATAGCGATAATAATAATAGTAATAAGGATAATAATAACAGTTATAGTGCTAGTAATAATAGTAATAAGGATAATAATAATAGTTATAGCGATAATAATAATAGTTATAAGGATAAAGACAAAAGTAATAGGGATAGTAATAATACAATAAGGATAATAATTACAGTCATAGCGATAATAATAATAGTTATAGCGATAATAATAATAGTTATAAGGATAAAGACAAGAGTAATAGGGATAGTAATAATAGAATAAGGATAATAATAATAGTGATAGCGATAATAATAATAGTAATAAGGGAAATACTAATAGAATAAGGATAATAATAACAGTCATAGCGATAATAATAATAGTTATAGCGATAATAATAATAGTAATAAGGGAAATAATATTAGTTATATGGATAAAGACAAAAGTAATAGGTATAGTAATAACAGAATAAGTATAATAATAACAGTCGTAGCGATAATAATAATAGTAATAAGGATAATAGTAATGGTTATAAGGATAAAGACAAGAGTAATAGGGATAGTAATAATAGAATAAGGATAATCATAACAGTCATAGCGATAATAATAATAGTTATAAGGATAGAGACAAGAGTAATAGGGATAGTAATAATAGAATAAGTATAATAATAACAGTCATAGCGATAATAATAATAGTAATAAGGATAATAATAATAGTTTTAGTGCTAATAATAATAGTAATAAGCATAACAATAATAGTTATAAGGATAAAGAGAAGAGAAATAGAGATAGTAATAACAGAATAAGTATAATAATAACAGTCGTAGCGATAATAATAATAATAGTAATAAGGATAATAATAATAGTTATAGTGCGAATAATAATAGTAATAAGGATATACATAATAGTTATAGTGCTGATAATACTAGTAATAAGGATAATAATAACAGTTATAGCGATAATAATAATAGTAATAAGGGAAATAATAATAATTATCAGGATAAAGACAAGAGTAATAGGGATAGTAATAATAGAATAAGTATAATAATAACAGTCATAGCGATAATAATAATAGTAATAAGGATAATAATAATAGTTTTAGTGCTAATAATAATAGTAATAAGCATAACAATAATAGTTATAAGGATAAAGAGAAGAGTAATAGAGATAGTAATAACAGAATAAGTATAATAATTACAGTCGTAGCGATAATAATAATAATAGTAATAAGGATAATAATAATAGTTATAGTGCGAATAATATTAGTAATAAGGATATACATAATAGTTATAGTGCTGATAATACTAGTAATAAGGATAATAATAACAGTTATAGCGATAATAATAATAGTAATAAGGGAAATAATAATAATTATCAGGATAAAGACAAGAGTAATAGGTATAGTAATAATAGAATAAGTATAATAATTACAGTCATAGCGATAATAATAATAGTAATAAGGATAATAATAACAGTTATAGTGCTAGTAATAATAGTAATAAGGATAATAATAATAGTTATAGCGATAATAATAATAGTAATAAGGGAAATAATAATAGTTATAAGGATAAAGACAAAAGTAATAGGGATAGTAATAATAGAATAAGGATAATAATAACAGTCATAGCGATAATAATAATAGTAATGAGGATAACAATAATAGTTATAGAGATAATAATAGTAGTAATAAGGATAATAATAATAGTTATAGTGCTAGTAATAATAGTAATAAGGATAATAATAACAGTTATAGCGATAATAATAATAGTAATAAGGGAAATAATAATAATTATCAGGATAAAGACAAGAGTAATACGGATAGTAATAACAGAATAAGTATAATAATAACAGTCGTAGCGATAATAATAATAGTAATAAGGATAATAATAATAGTTATAGTGCGAATAATAATAGTAATAAGGAGATACATAATAGTTGCAGTGCTAATAATAACAGTTATAGCGATAATAATAATAGTAATAAGGGAAATAATAATAATTATCAGGATAAAGACAAGAGTAATAGGGATAGTAATAATAGAATAAGTATAATAATAACAGTCATAGCGATAATAATAATAGTAATAAGGATAATAATAACAGTTATAGTGCTAGTAATAATAGTAATAAGGATAATAATAATAGTTATAGCGATAATAATAATAGTAATAAGGGAAATAATAATAATTATCAGGATAAAGACAAGAGTAATAGGGATAGTAATAATAGAATAAGTATAATAATAACAGCTTTAGCGATAATAATAATAGTAATAAGGATAATAATAATAGTTATAGTGCTAGTAATAATAGTAGTAAGGATAATAATAACAGTTATAGAGAAAATAATACTCGTAATAAGGATAATAATAACAGTTATAATGATAATAATAATAGTTATAAGGATAAAGACAAGAGTAATAGGGATAGAAATAATAGAATAAGGATAATAATAACAGTCATAGGGATATTAATAGTAATAAGGATAATAATAATAGTTAGAGCGATAATAATAATAGTTATAAGGATAGAGACAAGAGTAATAGGGATAGTGATAGTAATAGTAATAAGGATAATAATAATAGTTATAGCGATAATAATAATAGAATAAGGATAATAATAACAGTCATAGCGATAATAATAATACTTATAGCGATAATAATATTAGTAATAAGGACAATAATAATAGTTATAAGGATAGAGACAAGAGTAATAGGGATAGTAATAATAGAATAAGTATAATAATAACAGTCATAGCGATAATAATAATAGTAATAAGGATAATAATAATAGTTTTAGTGCTAATAATAATAGTAATAAGCATAACAATAATAGTTATAAGGATAAAGAGAAGAGTAATAGGGATAGTAATAATAGAATAAGTATAATAATAACAGTCATAGCGATAATAATAATAGTAATAAGGATAATAATAACAGTTATAGTGCTAGTAATAATAGTAATAAGGATAATAATAATAGTTATAGCGATAATAATAATAGTTATAAGGATAAAGACAAAAGTAATAGGGATAGTAATAATAGAATAAGTATAATAATAATAGTCATAGCGATAATAATAATAGTAATAAGGATAATAATAATAGTTATAGTGCTAGTAATAATAGTAGTAAGGATAATAATAACAGTTATAGAGATAATAATACTCGTAATAAGGATAATAATAACAGTTATAATGATAATAATAATAGTTATAGCGATAATAATAATAGTAATAAGGGAAATAATAATAGTTATAAGGATAGAGACAAGAGTAATAGGGATAGTGATAGTAATAGTAATAAGGATAATAATAATAGTTATAGCGATAATAATAATAGAATAAGGATAATAATAACAGTCATAGCGATAATAATAATAGTTATAGCGATAATAATAATAGTAATAAGGGAAATAATAATAGTTATAAGGATAAAGACAAAAGTAATAGGGATAGTAATAACAGAATAAGTATAATAATAACAGTCGTAGCGATAATAATAATAGTAATAAGGATAATAGTAATGGTTATAAGGATAAAGACAAGAGTAATAGGGATAGTAATAATAGAATAAGTATAATAATAACAGTCATAGCGATAATAATAATAGTAATAAGGATAATAATAATAGTTATAGTGCTAGTAATAATAGTAATAAGGATAATAATAATAGTTATAGTGCTAGTAATAATAGTAATAAGGATAATAATAACAGTTATAGCGATAATAATAATAGTAATAAGGGAAATAATAATAATTATCAGGATAAAGACAAGAGTAATAGGGATAGTAATAATAGAATAAGTATAATAATAACAGTCATAGCGATAATAATAATAGTAATAAGGATAATAATAACAGTTATAGTGCTAGTAATAATAGTAATAAGGATAATAATAATAGTTATAGCGATAATAATAATTGTTATAAGGATAAAGACAAAAGTAATAGGGATAGTAATAATACAATAAGGATAATAATTACAGTCATAGCGATAATAATAATAGTAATAAGGGAAATAATAATAGAATAAGGATAATAATAACAGTCATAGCGATAATAATAATAGTTATAGCGATAATAATAATAGTAATAAGGATAATAATAATAGTTATTAGGATAAAGACAAGAGTAATAGGGATAGTAATAATAGAATAAGTGTAATAATACCAGTCATAGCGATAATAATAATAGTAATAAGGATAATAATAACAGTTATAGTGCTAGTAATAATAGTAATAAGGATAATAATAACAGTTATAGCGATAATAATAATAGTAATAAGGGAAGTAATAATAGTTATAAGGATAAAGACAAAAGTACTAGGGATAGTAATAATACAATAAGGATAATAATAACAGTCATAGCGATAATAATAATAGTTATAAGGATAAAGACAAGAGTAATAGGGATAGTAATAATAGAATAAGGATAATAATAACAGTCATAGCGATAATAATAATAGTTATAAGGATAGAGACAAGAGTAATAGGGATAGTAATAATAGAATAAGGATAATAATAATAGTGATAGCGATAATAATAATAGTAATAAGGGAAATAATAATAGAATAAGGATAATAATAACAGTCATAGCGATAATAATAATAGTTATAGCGATAATAATAATAGTAATAAGGATAATAATAATAGTTATTAGGATAAAGACAAGAGTAATAGGGATAGTAATAATAGAATAAGTGTAATAATACCAGTCATAGCGATAATAATAATAGTAATAAGGATAATAATAACAGTTATAGTGCTAGTAATAATAGTAATAAGGATAATAATAACAGTTATAGCGATAATAATAATAGTAATAAGGGAAGTAATAATAGTTATAAGGATAAAGACAAAAGTAATAGGGATAGTAATAATACAATAAGGATAATAATAACAGTCATAGCGATAATAATAATAGTTATAAGGATAAAGACAAGAGTAATAGGGATAGTAATAATAGAATAAGGATAATAATAACAGTCATAGCGATAATAATAATAGTTATAAGGATAGAGACAAGAGTAATAGGGATAGTAATAATAGAATAAGTATAATAATAACAGTCATAGCGATAATAATAATAGTAATAAGGATAATAATAATAGTTTTAGTGCTAATAATAATAGTAATAAGCATAAGAATAATAGTTATAAGGATAAAGAGAAGAGTAATAGGGATAGTAATAATAGAATAAGTATAATAATAACAGTCATAGCGATAATAATAATAGTAATAAGGATAATAATAACAGTTATAGTGCTAGTAATAATAGTAATAAGGATAATAATAATAGTTATAGCGATAATAATAATAGTAATAAGGGAAATAATAATAGTTATAAGGATAACGACAAAAGTAATAGGGATAGTAATAATATAATAAGTATAATAATATCAGCTTTAGCGATAATAATAATAGTAAGAAGGATAATAATAATAGTTATAGCGATAATAATAATTGTAATAAGGGAAATAATAAGAATTATCAGGATAAAGACAAGAGTAATAGGGATATTAATATTAGAATAAGTATAATAATAACAGTCATGGCGATAATAATAATAGTAATAAGGATAATAATAATAGTTATAGTGCTAGTAATAATAGTAATAAGGATAATAATAATAGTTATAGCGATAATAATAATAGTTATAAGGATAAAGACAAAAGTAATAGGGATAGTAATAATAGAATAAGTATAATAATAATAGTCATAGCGATAATAATAATAGTAATAAGGATAATAATAATAGTTATAGTGCTAGTAATAATAGTAGTAAGGATAATAATAACAGTTATAGAGATAATAATACTCGTAATAAGGATAATAATAACAGTTATAATGATAATAATAATAGTTATAGCGATAATAATAATAGTAATAAGGGAAATAATAATAGTTATAAGGATAGAGACAAGAGTAATAGGGATAGTGATAGTAATAGTAATAAGGATAATAATAATAGTTATAGTGCGAATAATAATAGTAATAAGGAGATACATAATAGTTGCAGTGCTAATAATAACAGTTATAGCGATAATAATAATAGTAATAAGGGAAATAATAATAATTATCAGGATAAAGACAAGAGTAATAGGGATAGTAATAATAGAATAAGTATAATAATAACAGCTTTAGCGATAATAATAATAGTAATAAGGATAATAATAATAGTTATAGCGATAATAATAATTGTAATAAGGGAAATAATAATAATTATCAGGATAAAGACAAGAGTAATAGGGATATTAATAATAGAATAAGTATAATAATAACAGTCATAGCGATAATAATAATAGTAATAAGGATAATAATAATAGTTATAGTGCTAGTAATAATAGTAATAAGGATAATAATAATAGTTATAGCGATAATAATAATAGTTATAAGGATAAAGACAAAAGTAATAGGGATAGTAATAATAGAATAAGTATAATAATAATAGTCATAGCGATAATAATATTAGTAATAAGGATAATAATAATAGTTATAGTGCTAGTAATAATAGTAGTAAGGATAATAATAACAGTTATAGAGATAATAATACTCGTAATAAGGATAATAATAACAGTTATAATGATAATAATAATAGTTATAAGGATAAAGACAAGAGTAATAGGGATAGTAATAATAGAATAAGGATAATAATAACAGTCATAGGGATATTAATAGTTATAAGGATAATAATAATAGTTATAAGGATAGAGATAAGAGTAATAGGGATAGTAATAATAGAATAAGTATAATAATAACAGTCATAGCGATAATAATAATAGTAATAAGAATAATAATAATAGTTTTAGTGCTAATAATAATAGTAATAAGCATAACAATAATAGTTATAAGGATAAAGAGAAGAGTAATAGAGATAGTAATAACAGAATAAGTATAATAATAACAGTCGCAGCGATAATAATAATAATAGTAATAAGGATAATAATAATAGTTATAGTGCGAATAATAATAGTAATAAGGATATACATAATAGTTATAGTGCTGATAATACTAGTAATAAGGATAATAATAACAGTTATAGCAATAATAATAATAGTAATAAGGGAAATAATAATAATTATCAGGATAAAGACAAGAGTAATAGGGATAGTAATAATAGAATAAGTATAATAATAACAGTCATAGCGATAATAATAATAGTTGTAAGGATAATAATAATAGTTATAGCGATAATAATAATAGTAATAAGCATAATAATAATAGTTATAAGGATAGAGACAAGAGTAATAGGGATAGTAATAATAGTAATAAGGATAATAATAATAGTTATAAGGATAAAGACAAGAGTAATAGGGATAGTAATAATAGAATAAGTATAATAATAACAGTCATAGCGATAATAATAATAGTAATAAGGATAATAGTAATGGTTATACGGATAAAGACAAGAGTAATAGGGATAGTAATAACAGAATAAGTATAATAATAACAGTAATAAGGGAAATAATAATAATTATCAGGATAAAGACAAGAGTAATAGGGATAGTAATAATAGAATAAGTATAATAATAACAGTCATAGCGATAATAATAATAGTAATAAGGATAATAATAACAGTTATAGTGCTAGTAATAATAGTAATAAGGATAATAATAATAGTTATAGCGATAATAATAATAGTAATAAGGGAAGTAATAATAGTTATAAGGATAAAGACAATAGTAACAGGGATAGTAATAATACAATAAGGATAATAATAACAGTCATAGCGATAATAATAATAGTTATAGCGATAATAATAATAGTTATAAGGATAAAGACAAGAGTAATAGGGATAGTAATAATAGAATAAGGATAATAATAACAGTCATAGCGATAATAATAATAGTTATAAGGATAGAGACAAGAGTAATAGGGATAGTAATAATAGAATAAGTATAATAATAACAGTCATAGCGATAATAATAATAGTAATAAGGATAATAATAATAGTTTTAGTGCTAATAATAATTGTAATAAGCATAACAATAATAGTTATAAGGATAAAGAGAAGAGTAATAGAGATAGTAATAACAGAATAAGTATAATAATAACAGTAATAAGGGAAATAATAATAATTATCAGGATAAAGACAAGAGTAATAGGGATAGTAATAATAGAATAAGTATAATAATAACAGTCATAGCGATAATAATAATAGTAATAAGGATAATAATAACAGTTATAGTGCTAGTAATAATAGTAATAAGGATAATAATAACAGTTATAGCGATAATAATAATAGTAATAAGGGAAGTAATAATAGTTATAAGGATAAAGACAAAAGTAACAGGGATAGTAATAATAGAATAAGTATAATAATAACAGTCATAGCGATAATAATAATAGTAATAAGGATAATAGTAATGGTTATACGGATAAAGACAAGAGTAATAGGGATAGTAATAATAGAATAAGTATAATAATACCAGTCATAGCGATAATAATAATAGTAATAAGGATAATAATAACAGTTATAGTGCTAGTAATAATAGTAATAAGGATAATAATAACAGTTATAGCGATAATAATAATAGTAATAAGGGAAGTAATAATAGTTATAAGGATAAAGACAAAAGTAACAGGGATAGTAATAATACAATAAGGATAATAATAACAGTCATAGCGATAATAATAATAGTTATAGCGATAATAATAATAGTTATAAGGATAAAGACAAGAGTAATAGTGATAGTAATAATAGAATAAGGATAATAATAACAGTCATAGCGATAATAATAATAGTTATAAGGATAGAGACAAGAGTAATAGGGATAGTAATAATAGAATAAGTATAATAATAACAGTCATAGCGATAATAATAATAGTAATAAGGATAATAATAATAGTTTTAGTGCTAATAATAATAGTAATAAGCATAACAATAATAGTTATAAGGATAAAGAGAAGAGTAATAGGGATAGTAATAATAGAATAAGGATAATAATAACAGTCATAGCGATAATAATAATAGTTATAGCGATAATAATAATAGTAATAAGGATAATAATAATAGTTATTAGGATAAAGACAAGAGTAATAGGGATAGTAATAATAGAATAAGTGTAATAATACCAGTCATAGCGATAATAATAATAGTAATAAGGATAATAATAACAGTTATAGTGCTAGTAATAATAGTAATAAGGATAATAATAACAGTTATAGCGATAATAATAATAGTAATAAGGGAAGTAATAATAGTTATAAGGATAAAGACAATAGTAACAGGGATAGTAATAATACAATAAGGATAATAATAACAGTCATAGCGATAATAATAATAGTTATAGCGATAATAATAATAGTTATAAGGATAAAGACAAGAGTAATAGGGATAGTAATAATAGAATAAGGATAATAATAACAGTCATAGCGATAATAATAATAGTTATAAGGATAGAGACAAGAGTAATAGGGATAGTAATAATAGAATAAGTATAATAATAACAGTCATAGCGATAATAATAATAGTAATAAGGATAATAATAATAGTTTTAGTGCTAATAATAATTGTAATAAGCATAACAATAATAGTTATAAGGATAAAGAGAAGAGTAATAGAGATAGTAATAACAGAATAAGTATAATAATAACAGTAATAAGGGAAATAATAATAATTATCAGGATAAAGACAAGAGTAATAGGGATAGTAATAATAGAATAAGTATAATAATAACAGTCATAGCGATAATAATAATTGTAATAAGGATAATAATAACAGTTATAGTGCTAGTAATAATAGTAATAAGGATAATAATAATAGTTATAGCGATAATAATAATAGTAATAAGGGAAATAATAATAGTTATAAGGATAAAGACAAAAGTAATAGGGATAGTAATAATAGAATTAGTATAATAATTACAGCTTTAGCGATAATAATAATAGTAATAAGGATAATAATAATAGTTATAGCGATAATAATAATTGTAATAAGGGAAATAATAATAATTATCAGGATAAAGACAAGAGTAATAGGGATATTAATAATAGAATAAGGATAATAATAACAGTCCTAGCGATAATAATAATAGTAATGAGGATAACAATAATAGTTATAGAGATAATAATAGTAGTAATAAGGATAATAATAATAGTTATAATGATAATAATAATAGTAATGAGGGAAATAATAATAGTTATAAGGATAAAGACAAGAGTAAAAGGGATAGTAATAATAGAATAAGTGTAATAATACCAGTCATAGCGATAATAATAATAGTAATAAGGATAATAATAACAGTTATAGTGCTAGTAATAATAGTAATAAGGATAATAATAACAGTTATAGCGATAATAATAATAGTAATAAGGGAAGTAATAATAGTTATAAGGATAAAGACAAAAGTAACAGGGATAGTAATAATACAATAAGGATAATAATAACAGTCATAGCGATAATAATAATAGTTATAGCGATAATAATAATAGTTATAAGGATAAAGACAAGAGTAATAGTGATAGTAATAATAGAATAAGGATAATAATAACAGTCATAGCGATAATAATAATAGTTATAAGGATAGAGACAAGAGTAATAGGGATAGTAATAATAGAATAAGTATAATAATAACAGTCATAGCGATAATAATAATAGTAATAAGGATAATAATAATAGTTTTAGTGCTAATAATAATAGTAATAAGCATAACAATAATAGTTATAAGGATAAAGAGAAGAGTAATAGAGATAGTAATAACAGAATAAGTATAATAATAACAGTAATATGGGAAATAATAATAATTATCAGGATAAAGACAAGAGTAATAGGGATAGTAATAATAGAATAAGTATAATAATAACAGTCATAGCGATGATAATAATAGTAATAAGGATAATAATAATAGTTATAGTGCTAGTAATAATAGTAATAAGGATAATAATAATAGTTATAGCGATATTAATAATAGTTATAAGGATAAAGTGAAGAGTAATATGGATAGTAATAATAGAATAAGGATAATAATAACAGTCATAGCGATAATAATAATAGTAGTAAGGATAATAATAATAGTTATAGCGATTTTAATAATAGTAATAAGGATAATAATAATAGTTATAAGGATAAAGACAAGTGTAATAGGGATAGTAATAATAGAATAAGGATAATAATAACAGTCATAGCGATAATAATAATAGTAATAAGGATAATAATAATAGTTATAGCGATAATAATAATAGTTATAATGATAAAGTGAAGAGTAATAGGGATAGTAATAGTAGAATAAGGATAATAATAACAGTCATAGCGATAATAATAGTAATAAGGATAATAATAATAGTTATAGCGATAATAATAATAGTAATGAGGGAAATAATAATAGAATAGGGATAATAATAACAGTCATAGCGATAATAATAATAGTCATAGCGATAATAATAATAGAAATAAGGATAATAATAATAGTTATAAGGATAAAGACAAGAGTAATAGGGATAGTAATAATAGAATAAGGATAATAATAACAGTCATAGCGGTAATAATAATAGTTATAGCGATAATAATAAGAGTAATAAGGATAATAATAATAGTTATAAGGATAATAATAGTAGTTATAGTGCTAATAATAATAGTAATAAGCATAATAATAATAGTTATAAGGATAGAGACAAGAGTAATAGGGATAGTAATAATAGAATAAGTATAATAATAACAGTCATAGCGGTAATAATAACAGTAATAAGGATAATAATAATAGTTATAGTGCTAGTAACAATAGTAATAAGGATAATAATAATAGTTATAGCGATAATAATAATAGCAATAAGGGAAATAATAATTGTTATAAGGATAAAGACAAGAGTAATAGGTATAGTAATAATACAATAAGGATAATAATAACCGTCATAGCGATAATAATAATAGTTATAGCGATAATAATAATAGTAGTAAGGATAAAGAAAAGAGTAATAGGGATAGTAATAATAGAATAAGGATAATAATAACAGTCATAGCGATAATAATAATAGTTATAGCGATAATAATAATAGTAATAATTATAATAATAATAGTTATAAGGATAATGACAAGAGTAATAGGGATAGTAATAATAGAATAAGGATAATAATACCAGTCATAGCGATAATAATAATAGCAATAAGGGAAATAATAATAGTTATAAGGTAAAGACAAGAGTAATATGGATAGTAATAATAGAATAAGGATAATAATAACAGTCATAGCGATAATAATAGTAATAAGTATAATAATAATAGTAATGAGGGAAATAATAATAGAATAAGGATAATAATAACAGTCATAGCGATAATAATAATAGTCATAGCGATAATAATAATAGAAATAAGGATAATAATAATAGTTATAAGGATAAAGAGAAGAGTAATAGGGATAGTAATAGTAGAATAAGGATAATAATAACAGTCATAGCGATAATAATAATAGTAGTAAGGATAATAATAATAGTTATAGCGATAATAATAATAGTAATCAGCATAATAATAATAGTTATAATAAAAGAGACAAGAGTAATAGGGATAGTAATAATAGAATAAGTATAATAATAACAGTCATAGCGGTAATAATAACAGTAATAAGGATAATAATAATAGTTATAGTGCTAGTAACAATAGTAATAAGGATAATAATAATAGTTATAGCGATAATAATAATAGCAATAAGGGAAATCATAATAGTTATAAGGATAAAGACAAGAGTAATAGGTATAGTAATAATACAATAAGGATAATAATAACCGTCATAGCGATAATAATAATAGTTATAGGGATAGAAATAATAGAATAAGGATAATAATAACAATCATAGCGATAATAATAATAGTAATAAGGATAATAATAATAGTTATAGTGCTAATAGTACTAGTAATAAGGATAATAATAACAGTTATAGCGATAATAATAATAGTAGTAAGGATAATAATAACAGGTATAGCGATAATAATAATAGTAATAATGATAATAATCACAGGTATAGCGATAATAATAATAGTAATAAGGGAAATAATAATAGTTATAGTGATAATAGTAATAGTAATACGGGAAATAATAATAGTTATAAGGTTGAGGACAAGAGTAATAGGGATAGTAAAAATAGAGTAAGTATAATAATAGCAGTCGGAGCGATAATAATAATAGTAATAAGGATAATAATAATAGTTATAGTGCTAATAATAATAGTAATAAGCATAATAATAATAGTTATAAGGATAGAGACAAGTGTAATAGGGATAGTAATAATAGAA